>JARGCV010000277.1:440000-452500 GCA_034064705.1 Bothrops alternatus | reverse complement strand
CAGGCATACAGAGATAGAAAGATGGATGGATGGATGGATGGATAAAGATAGTCAGGAATACAGAGATGGATGGATGGATGGATTGACGGACAGACAGACCGACGGATAAAGACAGACAGTCAAGCATACAGAGATAGATAGATAGATGGGTAGATGGATGGATGGATAAAGATAGGCATAAAGAGATGGATGGACGGACGGACAGATGGACGGATAAAGACAGTCAAGCATACAGAGATAGGTGGGTAGATAGATGGGTGGGTGGGTAGATGGATGGATGGATAAAGATAGACATCAGGATGGATGGACGGACGGACGGATAAAGATAGACAGTCAAGCATACAGATATGGATGGATGGACGGACGGACGGACGGATAAAGTGATGGATGGACGGACAGACGGACGAACGGATAAAGATAGACAGGCATACAGAGATAGAAAGATGGATGGATGGATAAAGATAGTCAGGAATACAGAGATAGATGGATGGATGGATGGACGGACAGACAGACCGATGGATAAACACAGACAGTCAAGCATACAGAGATAGATAGATGGGTAGATGGATGGATAAAGATAGGCATAAAGAGATGGGTGGACGGACAGATAAAGACAGACAGTCAAGCATACAGAGATAGGTGGGTAGATAGATGGGTGGGTGGGTAGATGGATGGATGGATGGATAAAGATAGACATAAAGATGGATGGATGGATGGATAAAGATAGACAGTCAAGCATACAGATATAGAACGATAGATGGGTGGGTGAGTGGATGCATAGATGTATGGACGGATGGATAAAGACAGTCAAGCATACAGAGATAGATAGATGGATGGATGGACGGATAAAGATAGACAGGCATACAGAGATAGAAAGATGGATGGATGGATGGACGGACAGACAGACCGACGGATAAAGACAGACAGTCAAGCATACAGAGATAGATAGATAGACAGACAGATAGATAGATAGATAGGTAGATAGGTAGGTAGATAGTTGGGTGGGTGGGTGGATGGATGGATGGATGGACGGACAGACAGACGGATAAAGACAGTCAAGCATACAGAGATAGGTGGGTAGATGGATGGGTGGGTAGATGGATGGATGGATAAAGATAGGCATAAAGATGGATGGGTGGATGGATAAAGACAGACATTCAAGCATACAGAGATAGATAGATAGATGGATGGATGGACGGACGGATAAAGGGATGGATGGACGGACAGGCAGACGGACGGATAAAGATAGACAGGCATACAGAGATAGAAAGATGGATGGATGGATAAAGATAGTCAGGAATACAGAGATAGATGGATGGATGGATGGACGGACAGACAGACCGACGGATAAAGACAGACAGTCAAGCATACAGAGATAGATAGATGGGTAGATGGATGGATAAAGATAGGCATAAAGAGATGGATGGACGGACAGATAAAGACAGACAGTCAAGCATACAGAGATAGGTGGGTAAATAGATGGGTGGGTGGGTAGATGGATGGATGGATGGATAAAGATAGACATAAAGATGGATGGATGGATGGATGGACGGACGGATAAAGATGGACAGTCAAGCATACAGATATAGATAGATAGATGGACGGACGGACGGACGGATAAAGGGATGGATGGACAGACAGACGGACGGACGGAGAAAGATAGACAGGCATACAGAGATAGAAAGATGGATTGATGGATAAAGATAGTCAGGAATACAGAGATAGATGGATGGATGGATAGATGGATGGATGGATGGACGGACAGACGGACGGACGGATAAAGACAGACAGTCAAGCATACAGAGATAGGTGGGTGGGTAGATGGATGGATGGAGAAAGATAGCCATAAAGATGGATGGGTGGACGGACGGACGGACGGATAAAGATAGACAGGCATACAGAGATAAAAAGATAGATGGGTGGGTGAGTGGATGCATAGATGGATGGATGGATAAAGACAGACAGTCAAGCATACAGAGATAGATAGATAGATGGACGGACGGACGGATAAAGGGATGGGTGGACAGACAGACGGACAGACGGATAAAGATATACAGGCATAAAGAGATAGAAAGATGGATGGATAGATGGATGGATGGATGGATAAAGATAGTCAGGAATACAGAGATAGATGGATGGATGGATGGATGGATGGATGGACGGAGAGACAGACCGACGGATAAAGACAGACAGTCAAGCATACAGAGATAGATAGATAGATAGATAGATAGATAGATAGATAGATAGATAGATAGATAGATAGATAGATAGATAGATAGATAGATAGATAGATAGATAGATAGATAGATAGATAGATAGATGGGTAGATGGATAAAGATAGGCATAAAGAGATGGATGGACGGACAGACGGACGGATAAAGACAGACAGTCAAGCACACAGAGATAGGTGGGTAGATAGATGGGTGGGTGGGTAGATGGATGGATGGATGGATAAAGATAGACATAAAGATGGATGGATGGATGGATGGATGGACGGACGGACGGATAAAGATAGACAGTCAAGCATACAGATAGAGATAGATAGACGGACGGACGGACGGACGGATAAAGGGATGGATGGATGGACGGACAGACGGACGGACGGATAAAGATAGAGAGGCATACAGAGATAGAAAGATGGATGGATGGATGGATGGATGGATAAAGATAGTCAGGAATACAGAGATAGATGGATGGATGGACGGACGGACAGACAGACCGACGGATAAAGACAGACAGTCAAGCATACAGAGATAGATAGATAGATGGGTAGATGGATAGATAAAGGTAGGCATAAAGAGATGGATGGACGGACGGATAAAAACAGACAGTCAAGCATACAGAGATAGGTGGGTAGATAGATGGGTGGGTGGGTAGCTGGATGGATGGATAAAGATAGGCATAAAGATGGATGGATGGATGGATGGATAAAGACAGACAGTCAAGCATACAGAGATAGATAGATAGATGGATGGACGGACGGACGGACGGACAGATAAAGGGATGGATGGACGGACAGACAGATGGACAGATAAAGATAGACAGGCATACAGAGATAGAAAGATGGATGGATGGATAAAGATAGTCAGGAATAAAGAGATAGATGGATGGATGGATGGATGGACGGAGAGACAGACCGACGGATAAAGACAGACAGTCAAGCATACAGAGATAGATAGATAGATAGATAGATAGATAGATAGATAGATAGATAGATAGATAGATAGATAGATAGATAGATAGATAGATAGATAGATGGGTAGATGGATGGATAAAGATAGGGATAAAGAGATGGATGGATGCACGGATAAAGAGAGACAGTCAAGCATACAGAGATAGATAGATAGATAAATAGATAGATAGATAGATGGGTAGATGGATAAAGATAGGCATAAAGAGATGGATGGACGGACGGATAAAAACAGACAGTCAAGCATACAGAGATAGGTGGGTAGATAGATGGGTGGGTGGGTAGCTGGATGGATTGATAAAGGTAGACATAAAGATGGATGGATGGATGGACGGACGGACGGATAAAGATAGACAGTCAAGCATACAGATATGGATGGGTAGATGGATGGATGGATGGATAAAGATAGGCATAAAGAGATGGATGGACGGACGGACGGATAAAGATAGACAGGCATACAGAGATAGAAAGATGGATGGATGGATGGATAGATAAAGATAGTCAGGAATACAGAGATAGATGGATGGATGGATGGATGGATGGATGGATGGATGGACGGACAGACAGACCGACGGATAAAGACAGACAGTCAAGCATACAGAGATAGATATATAGATAGATAGATATATAGATAGATAGATAGATAGATAGATAGATAGATAGATAGATAGATAGATAGATAGATAGATAGTTGGGTAGATGGATAAAGATAGGCATAAAGAGATGGATGGACGGACGGACAGACGAACGGATAAAGACAGAAAGTCAAGCATACAGAGATAGGTGGGTGGGTGGGTAGATGGATGGATGGATGGATAAAGATAGGCATAAAGATGGATGGATGGACGGACGGACGGACGGATAAAGATAGACAGGCATACAGAGATAGAAAGATGGATGGATGGATAAAGATAGTCAGGAATACAGAGATAGATGGATGGATGGATAGATGGATGGATGGATGGACGGACAGACGGACGGACGGATAAAGACAGACAGTCAAGCATACAGAGATAGGTGGGTGGGTAGATGGATGGATGGAGAAAGATAGCCATAAAGATGGATGGGTGGACGGACGGACGGACGGATAAAGATAGACAGGCATACAGAGATAGAAAGATAGATGGGTGGGTGAGTGGATGCATAGATGGATGGATGGATAAAGACAGACAGCCAAGCATACAGAGATAGATAGATAGATGGACGGACGGACGGACGGATAAAGGGATGGGTGGACAGACAGACGGACAGACGGATAAAGATATACAGGCATAAAGAGATAGAAAGATGGATGGATAGATGGATGGATGGATGGATGGATAAAGATAGTCAGGAATACAGAGATAGATGGATGGATGGATGGATGGATGGATGGATGGATGGACGGAGAGACAGACCGACGGATAAAGACAGACAGTCAAGCATACCGAGATAGATAGATAGATAAATAGTGTTGTGAGTGTCCCTAGACCAGCTTGGGAAGTGTCAGAATATGAGGATCAGCAGCCAGGCCCCTCTGGGTGTTTTCCCCTCCCGGCAGCCGAGGAGGAGCAGCCAGGTCCCTCTGGGTATTTGCCCCTCCCGGCAGCTGAGCTAGATAATGAGGAGCTCTGTATGCATTCTGAATCAGACTCTCAAAATGATGAGTCAGATTTAGAACAAGAAGATAAATGGATTGATCCGAGGTTCCGAAGGTTTGATAAGCGCAGGTGTCAGTTAACTGGAAAAAGGAAGTAATGGGGGGAAGTGACGTATCGGACACTATATTAGAAGGGGAAAGAAAGACTACGCCTTTGTCACGAGCAACGTTAATCAAGGAGAGGCTTGAAAACTTTTGCAGTGCGTTGGAATTCTGGTGTTTTGAAAACCTACCGAAGAATAATGAGGTCTTGGACAATGTGATAAAGAAAGAGTAAGTTAATTGGGAAATAGGAGGAGGAGAGCATGTTTATCTAAATGTAAATAGATCTGATTTGGTCGTTCCGGCCAACAAAAAAAAATGCCAGCAGCTTGCTTTGAAATGAATCCTTTTGAAATGTGTTAAATAAACCTCTTAAAGACATATTTACGTGGATTTTAATGAGCTGAGAGAGACCAGACATAACAGATAGATAGATAGATAGATAGATAGATAGATAGATAGATAGATAGATAGATAGATAGATAGATAGATAGATAGATAGATGGATGGATGGATGGATGGATAGATAGATAGATGGGTAGATGGATAAAGATAGGCATAAAGAGATGGATGGACGGACGGACAGACGGATGGATAAAGACAGACAGTCAAGCACACAGAGATAGGTGGGTAGATAGATGGGTGGATGGGTAGATGGATGGATGGATGGATAAAGATAGGCATAAAGATGGATGGATGGACAGACGGACGGATGGATAAAGATAGACAGTCAGGCATACAGAGATAGAAAGATAGATGGGTGGGTGAGTGGATGCATACATATATGGATGGATAAAGACAGTCAAGCATACAGAGATAGTTAAATGGATGGATGGACAGATAAAGATAGACAGGCATACAGAGATAGAAAGATGGATGGGTGGATGGACAGACAGACAGACCGACGGAAAAAGACAGACAGTCAAGCATAGGTAGATAGATAGGTAGATAGATAGGTAGATAGGTAGATAGATAGATAGATAGATAGATAGATAGATAGATAGATAGATAGATAGATAGATAGATAGATAGATAGATAGATAGATAGATAGATAGATAGATAGTTGGGTGGGTGGGTGGATGGATGGATGGACGGACAGACGGACGGATAAAGACAGACAGTCAAGCATACAGAGATAGGTGGGTAGATAGATGGATCGGTGGGTAGATGGATGGATGGATAAAGATAGGCATAAAGATGGATGGATGGATGGATAAAGACAGACAGTCAAGCATACAGAGATAGATAGATAGATGGATGGACGGACGGATGGACGGATAAAGAGATGGATGGACGGACAGAAAGACGGACGGATAAAGATAGACAGGCATACAGAGATAGAAAGATGGATGGATGGACGGACAGACAGACCGACGGATAAAGACAGACAGTCAAGCATACAGAGATAGATAGATAGGTAGATTGGTGGGTGGGTGGATGCATGGATGGATGGACAGACGGACGGATAAAGACAGACAGTCAAGCATACAGAGATAGGTGGGTAGATAGATGGATGGATGGGTAGATGGATGGATGGATAAAGATAGGCATAAAGATGGATGGATGGACGGACGGACGGACGGACGGATAAAGATAGACAGGCATACGGAGATAGAAAGATAGATAGATGGGTGAGTGAGGGGATGCATAGATGGATGGATGGATGGATAAAGACAGTCAAGCATACAGAGATAGATGGATGGATGGATGGACGGACGGACGGATGGATAAAGGGATGGATGGACGGACAGACAGACGGACGGATAAAGACAGACAGTCAAGCATACAGAGATAGATAGATAGATAGATAGATAGATAGATAGATAGATAGATAGATAGATAGATAGATAGATAGATAGATAGATAGATGGGTAGATGGATAAAGATAGGCATAAAGAGATGGATGGACGGACAGACGGACGGATAAAGACAGACAGTCAAGCATACAGATATAGATAGATGGATGGATAAAGATAGTCAGGAATACAGAGATAGATGGATGGATGGATGGACGGAGAGACAGACCGACGGATAAAGACAGACAGTCAAGCATACAGAGATAGATAGATGGATGGACGGACGGACAGACGGACGGATAAAGACAGACAGTCAAGCATACAGAGATAGGTGGGTAGATAGTTGGGTGGGTGGGTGGATGGATGGATGGATGGATAAAGACAGACAGTCAAGCATACAGAGATAGATAGATGGATGGACGGACGGACGGACGGATAAAGGGATGGATGGACGGACAGACGGACGGACGGATAAAGATAGACAAGCATACAGAGATAGAAAGATGGATGGATGGATAAAGATAGTCAGGAATACAGAGATAGATGGATGGATGGATGGATAGATAGATCGATGGATGGATGGACGGACAGACAGACCGACGGATAAAGACAGACAGTCAAGCATACAGAGATAGATAGATGGGTAGATGGATGGATAAAGATAGGCATAAAGAGATGGATGGATGGACGGATAAAGACAGACATTCAAGCATACAGAGATAGGTGGGTAGATAGATGGGTGGGTGGGTAGATGGATGGATGGATGGATAAAGATAGACATAAAGATGGATGGATGGACGGACGGACGGATAAAGATAGACAGTCAAGCATACAGATATAGATAGATAGACGGACGGACGGACGGATAAAGGGATTGATGGATGGACAGACGGACGGACGGATAAAGATAGACAGGCATACAGAGATAGAAAGATGGATGGATGGATGGATGGATGGATAAAGATAGTCAGGAATACAGAGATAGATGGATGGATGGACGGACGGACAGACAGACCGACGGATAAAGACAGACAGTCAAGCATACAGAGATAGATAGATAGATGGGTAGATGGATAGATAAAAGTAGGCATAAAGAGATGGATGGACGGACGGATAAAAACAGACAGTCAAGCATACAGAGATAGGTGGGTAGATAGATGGGTGGGTGGGTAGATGGATGGATGGATAAAGATAGGCATAAAGATGGATGGATGGATGGATGGATAAAGACAGACAGTCAAGCATACAGAGATAGATAGATAGATGGATGGACGGACGGACGGATAAAGGGATGGATAGACGGACAGATAAAGATAGACAGGCATACAGAGATAGAAAGATGGATGGATGGATAAAGATAGTCAGGAATACAGAGATAGATGGATGGATGGATGGATGGATGGATGGATGGATGGACGGAGAGACAGACCGACGGATAAAGACAGACAGTCAAGCATACAGAGATAGATAGATAGATAGATAGATAGATAGATAGATAGATAGATAGATAGATAGATAGATAGATAGATAGATAGATAGATAGATAGATAGATAGATGGGTAGATATATAGATGGGTAGATGGATAAAAATAGGCATAAAGAGATGGATGGACGGACAGACGGACGGATAAAGACAGACAGTCAAGCATACAGAGATAGGTGGGTAGATAGATGGGTGGGTGGGTAGATGGATAGATGGATGGATAAAGATAGGCATAAAGATGGATGGATGGACGGACGGACGGACGGATAAAGATAGACATACAGAGATAGAAAGATAGATGGGTGGGTGATTGGATGCATAGATGGATGGATGGATGGATAAAGACAGTCAAGCATACAGAGATAAATAGATGGATGGATGGACGGACAGACGGACGGATAAAGGGATGGATGGACGGACAGACAGACGGACGGATAAAGATAGACAGGCATACAGAAATAGAAAGATGGATGGATGGACGGACAGACAATAAAGACAGACAGTCAAGCATACAGAGATAGATAGATAGATAGATAGATAGATAGATAGATAGATAGATAGATAGATAGATAGATAGATAGATAGATAGATAGATAGATAGATAGTTCGGTGGGTGGGTGGATGGATGGATGGACGGACAGACGGACAGATAAAGACAGACAGTCAAGCATACAGAGATAGGTGGGTAGATAGATGGATGGGTGGGTAGATGGATGGATGGATAAAGATAGGCATAAAGATGGATGGATGGATGGACGGACGGACGGATAAATATAGACAGGCATACAGAGATAGAAAGATGGATGGATGGATGGATGGATAAAGATAGTCAGGAATACAGAGATAGATGGATGGATGGATGGATGGATGGATGGATGGATGGATGGATGGATGGACGGAGAGACAGACCGACGGATAAAGACAGACAGTCAAGCATACAGAGATAGATAGATAGATAGATAGATAGATAGATAGATAGATAGATAGATAGATAGATAGATAGATAGATGGGTAGATAGCTGGGTAGATGGATAAAGATAGGCATAAAGAGATGGATGGACGGACGGACAGATGAACGGATAAAGACAGACAGTCAAGCATACAGAGATAGGTGGGTAGATAGATGGGTGGGTGGGTAGATGGATGGATGGATGGATAAAGATAGGGATAAAGAGATGGATGTATGGACGGATAAAGACAGACAGTCAAGCATACAGAGATAGGTGGGTAGATAGATGGGTGGGTGGGTAGATGGATGGATGGATGGATAAAGATAGACATAAAGATGGATGGATGGATGGATGGATGGACGGACGGACGGATAAAGACAGACAGTCAAGCATACAGAGATAGATAGATAGATAGATAGGTACATAGTTGGGTGCGTGGGTGGGTGGATGGATGGATGGACGGACAGACGGACGGATTAAGACAGACAGTCAAGCATACAGAGATAGGTGGGTGGGTAGATGGCTGGATGGATAAAGATAGCCATAGGGGACTTCCGGTTTCCGGCCGCGCGGATCGGACGCAGCCAGAGAAAGCTCCGAGACGGGGCTTTCTCTTTTTGGGCAAAAATCCGATCCGAAGGAAGAATGAGGCTCCGAGAAAGGAGGCGCAGGAGTAGGAGACACGCGGCCGGACCCGGCGAGGCGGAATTCGCCGCCAAGAGACCGGGTAAAGCCGCGGACGAGGCCGAAGAAGCCGGCGGCGGCCGGCTGGCCGGCCGACAGGCCCAAGGAAGAGGCCGCGCGGCCGCTGCCGCGCTGCAGAACGGACCCGGCCGGAGCAGAGAGAAGAGGACGGAGGAAGGCACCGGCGACAGCAGCAGCGGCCACCGGGAGAGTCAGCAGACCGGGAGACGACCCCCGGACGAGCCAACGGGGGAGAAGAAAGCCGGAGAAGCGAAAGGGAAAAGAAAAAGTAAGAGCCAGACGCGGAGAACAAAGGGAGACGCGAGCTGAGCCAGCAGGAAGGCAGAAAGCAGCTGAGGAGCAGACGGCGGGGGAAGCTCAAACAGAGAGACTGGTGAGTGTTATCCCACACGCTGCGCCCCAGACCCAGCAGAACGGGAGCCCCAGAGACCCAAAAGAGGGCAGGACTTGCCAGGGAAGAAGGTGGGAGGAAGAAGAAAGCTGGAAAGCACCCTGGAACGCAATAAGGGAAAGGCAGAGGGGATCTGTAAACACAGGGGGATAGAAGACACGAGGAAGTGACCTGGGCAAGAAGGCAGAGAAAGAGGGGTAAGAAGGAGCCAGAAAAGAGCAAAGAGAAGAAACAGGCTGGCAGAGGGGAGTGAAGAGGAACCCAAGGCAAAGGTACTGAACTGGCTCCCTGAACGTAGAGCTGCCAGAATACAGGCTCCTACTCCTACCCCTACACTGCTTAAACCCTGAAGGCACCCCCTCCCCCTTTTTGGAAGGACCAGATTTCTGGATCTTCACCAGACCACAACCTAGTGTTGTACTGCATCGTGAGAAAAAGGCCATCATCAAAAATCCCAAGCCTCAGATCCTCCCATCTTTGTATCACTCCTGCCAGTACAGAAAAGCTTAATTGAAAACAAGCTACACCCCCTAGTGATCTACCACTTTGCTGTTAAAATACAAACTGGGAGACATGAACACTTGCTAACTTGTAACAGAAAAATTTGATCCAACCCACCCTAGCAACTTGACAATCTTGCACAGGAACAACTCCCCCACAATTCTTTGCATCAAGGGGTGGCTTTAAGGGTGGACAGGCCAACAGGAGGAGAAGCTCAAAATGGCTGCCAGACGGACAAAACAAATCAAACTGCGAGACCTGAAGGGAGCTGCACCCTCCCCGGCCCAGCCCTCCAATCTGCTAGGGAACACCCCACCCAACCACACACACCCCCACCCAACTGCATGCCCTCAGACCCACACACCAACCCACGACTCCGCAACAGCATGCATGATCCAAGAACTAAAAGAGACGATTGAGACACTAAATGAGACGATAGCGACGATGGTGGTACGGATGGATGGCATGGATAGAAAATTGGCAGAAATGGGCGCGAAGACGGAGAAAGGACGCCTAGAAACAGAATGGAAGACGGAGGAAAGATACAAAGACATGAAGAGGATGCTGGCGGACCAAGGTGGAGACCTGGAGAAAAAGTGGGAAGAACAGCGCAAAGCGACGGCCACTGATTTGGAACAGATGAAGGAGGCATTGCAAACACATTACAAAAACCTCCAAGAAACAAGGGAGAATACGGAAAAGATGATGAAGGAAGTGGAAAACCGCGTAGAGGGTCAGCTTGCAGAGGTGAAAAGAGAGGTTCAAGACCAGTCCACCATGATACAATTCTGGCAAATGGCATTTGCAATCAGGATCAGAGGGTGGAACGAGACAACATACAAACCCCAGGGAAGACTGCGCAGGACCTTTGTAGAGGCCCTGGCAACATTCCTGGGCACGAGCGCCAATGAGATTGAGTGGCATGTCGAAAAAATCCAGAGAGTGGGCGCCTGGAGGGAAGTGAACAAACACCAACCAAGGGATGTGGTCATCCACTTCACAACACAGAGGTTCCGGAACCACGTCTCTGCCACTTCCTATAACAAGGCATTCTACATAGAGGAGCAGGAGGTGAAGGTTCTGAAAGAGATCCCCCAGGCGATGCTGAGAGACAGAAAGAACTACAAATTCCTGACCACAGAACTGAGATCGCGTGCACTGCAATACCGGTGGGAAACCCCAACAGGAGTGTCACTTTCTTATAAAAACAAGAGACATTACTTGACCTCGGTCCAGAAAGCCAAAGACTTCCTCGAAATGGAACTGAAGTCGGGAGGCCCTCAACCCACCGCGGGAGAAGATGCAGATAGACCAAGGGAAAGCGGGAGGGATCGAGGCCAACAAGCAAGCCACACAGAAGCACAGATCGGGGCAGTGGCAGAGGAAATGAATGGACTACCTCTAGGGGCGAGGGCGCAGAGAGCAGAGAGCAACAAAAACAAGGAGGCAGGACAGTCTACAGAGGGCAGGCTACCAGGCTTCACTACCAAACATACAGACCAGCAAGGCAAGACCACACAAACCAATATGAGCACCAATCCGGATATCGTGGGAACGAGACCAGAGAAGACAACAGGAGAAACAACAGAAATGGTCTCGCGAAAATATCCTGCAAAAGATGATGGCTACTAATTATTTGACTTGGAATGTGAACGGACTGAACTCCCCCCAGAAAAGAAGAAAAATTCTCCACTACCTAAACCAAGGTAAAAGCGATATAATCTGCCTACAAGAAACACACATCAGAGCAGCAGACCAGAAATATCTGATCAACTACAAACTAGGCGCGCACTTTGTGGCAG
>JARGCV010000277.1:412500-435000 GCA_034064705.1 Bothrops alternatus | reverse complement strand
GTAGATAGATGGGTGGGTGGGTAGATGGATGGATGGATGGATAAAGATAGACATAAAGATGGATGGATGGATGGATGGACGGACGGACGGACGGATAAAGATAGACAGTCAGGCATACAGAGATAGAAAGATAGATGGGTGGGTGAGTGGATGCATAGATGTATGGATGGATGGATAAAGACAGTCAAGCATACAGAGATAGAAAGATGGATGGATGGATGGATGGATGGATGGACAGACAGACCGACGGATAAAGACAGACAGTCAAGCATACAGAGATAGATAGATAGATAGATAGATAGATAGATAGATAGATAGATAGATAGATAGATAGATAGATAGATAGATAGATAGATAGATAGATAGATAGTTGGGTGGGTGGGTGGATGGATGGACGGACGGACAGACGGACGGACGGACGGATAAAGACAGACAGTCTAGCATACAGAGATAGGTGGGTGGGTAGATGGATGGATGGATAAAGATAGGCATAAAGATGGATGGGTGGACGGACGGATGGACGGATAAAGATAGACAGGCATACAGAGATAGAAAGATAGCTGGGTGCGTGAGTGGATGCATAGATGGAAGGATGGATAAAGACAGACAGTCAAGCATACAGAGATAGACAGATAGATGGACGGACGGACGGACGGATAAAGGGATGGATGGACACACAGACGGACGGACGGATAAAGATAGACAGGCATACAGAGATAGAAAGATGGATGGATGGATGGATGGATAAAATTAGTCAGGAATACAGAGATAGATGGATGGATGGATGGATGGATGGACGGAGAGACAGACCGACGGATAAAGACAGACAGTCAAGCATACAGAGATAGATAGATAGATAGATAGATAGATAGATAGATAGATAGATAGATAGATAGATAGATAGATAGGTAGATAGATAGATAGATGGGTAGATGGATAAAGATAGGCATAAAGAGATGGATGGACGGACGGACAGACGGACGGATAAAGACAGACAGTCAAGCATACAGAGATAGGTGGGTAGATAGATGGGTGGGTGGGTAGATGGATGGATGGATAAAGATAGGCATAAAGAGATGGATGGACGGACGGACAGATGGACGGATAAAGACAGACAGTCAAGCATACAGAGATAGGTGGGTAGATAGGTGGGTGGGTGGGTAGATGGATGGATGGATAAAGATAGACATAAAGATGGATGGATGGATGGACGGACGGACGGATAAAGATAGACAGTCAAGCATACAGATATGGATGGATGGACAGACGGACGGACGGATAAAGATAGACAGGCATACAGAGATAGATGGATGGATGGATGGATGGATAAAGATAGTCAGGAATACAGAGATAGATGGATGGATGGATGGATGGATGGATGGATGGATGGATGGAGAGACAGACCGACGGATAAAGACAGACAGTCAACCATACAAAGATAGATAGATAGATAGATAGATAGATAGATAGATAGATAGATAGATAGATAGATAGATAGATAGATAGATGGGTAGATGGATAAAGATAGGCATAAAGAGATGGATGGACGGACAGACAGACGGACAAATAAAGATAGACAGGCATACAGAGATAGAAAGATGGATGGATGGATAAAGATAGTCAGGAATACAGAGATAGATGGATGGATGGATAGATGGATGGATGGATGGATGGACAGACAGACAGACGGACGGATAAAGAAAGACAGGCATACAGAGATAGAAAGATGGATGGATGGACGGACAGACAGACCTACGGATAAAGACAGACAGTCAAGCATACAGAGATAGATAGATAGGTAGATAGGTGGGTGGGTGGATGGATGGATGGACGGACAGACGGACGGATAAAGACAGACAGTCAAGCATACAGAGATAGGTGGGTAGATAGATGGATGGGTGGGTAGATGGATGGATGGATAAAGATAGGCAAAAAGATGGATGGATGGACGGACGGACGGACGGATAAAGATAGACAGGCATACAGAGATAGAAAGATAGATAGGTAGGTGAGTGGATGCATAGATGGATGGATAAAGACAGACAGTCAAGCATACAGAGATAGATAGATGGATGGACGGACGGACGGACGGATAAAGGGATGGATGGACGGACAGACGGACGGACGGATAAAGATAGACAGGCATACAGAGATAGAAAGATGGATGGATGGATAAAGATAGTCAGGAATACAAAGATAGATGGATGGATGGATGGATGGATGGATGGACGGAGAGACAGACCGACGGATAAAGACAGACAGTCACGCATACAGAGATAGATAGATAGAGAAATAGATAGATAGATAGATAGATAGATAGATAGATAGATAGATAGATAGATAGATAGATAGATAGATGGGTAGATGGATAAAGATAGGCATAAAGAGATGGATGGGCGGACGGACAGACGGACGGATAAAGACAGACAGTCAACCATACAGAGATAGGTGGGTAGATAGATGGGTGGGTGGGTAGATGGATGGATGGATGGATAAAGACAGGCATAAAGATGGATGGATGGACGGACGGACGGATAAAGATAGACAGTCAGGCATACAGAGATAGAAAGATAGATGGGTGGGTGAGTGGATGCATAGATGGATGGATGGATGGATAAAGACAGTCAAGGATACAGAGATAGATAGATGGATGGATGGACGGATAAAGATAGACAGGCATACAGAGATAGAAAGATGGATGGATGGATGGATGGATGGACGGACAGACAGACGGACGGATAAAGACAGACAGTCAAGCATACAGAGATAGATAGATAGGTAGATAGGTGGGTGGGTGGATGGATGGACGGACAGACGGACGGAAAAAGACAGACAGTCAAGCATACAGAGATAGGTGGGTAGATAGATGGAGGGGTGGGTAGATGGATGGATGGATAAAGATAGGCATAAAGATGAATGGATGTTTGGACGGACGGACGGATAAAGATAGACAGGCATACAGAGATAGAAAGATAGATGGGTGGGTGGGTAGATGGATGGATGGATAAAGACAGACAGTCAAGCATACAGAGATAGATAGATAGATGGATGGATGGACGGATAAAAGGATGGATGGACGGACAGACGGACGGACGGATAAAGATAGACAGGCATATAGAGATAGAAAGATGGATGGATGGATGGATGGATAACGATAGTCAGGAATACAGAGATAGATGGATGGATGGATGGATGGATGGATGGATGGACGGAGAGACAGACCTACGGATAAAGACAGACAGTCAAGCATACAGAGATAGATAGATAGATAGGTAGATAGGTGGGTGGATGGATGGATGGACGGACAGACGGACGGATAAAGACAGACAGTCAAGCATACAGAGATAGGTGGGTAGATAGATGGATGGGTGGGTAGATGGATGGATGGATAAAGATAGGCAAAAAGATGGATGGATGGACGGACGGACGGACGGACGGATAAAGGGATGGATGGACGGACAGACGGACGGACGGATAAAGATAGACAGGCATACAGAGATAGAAAGATGGATGGATGGATAAAGATAGTCAGGAATACAGAGATAGATGGATGGATGGATGGATGGATGGATGGATGGATGGACGGAGAGACAGACCGACGGATAAAGACAGACAGTCACGCATACAGAGATAGATAGATAGAGAAATAGATAGATAGATAGATAGATAGATAGATAGATAGATAGATAGATAGATAGATAGATAGATAGATAGATAGATAGATAGATAGATGGGTAGATGGATAAAGATAGGCATAAAGAGATGGATGGACGGACAGACGGACTGATAAAGACAGACAGTCAAGCATACAGAGATAGGTGGGTAGATAGATGGGTGGGTGGGCAGATGGATGGATGGATAAAGATAGGCATAAAGATGGATGGATGGACGGACGGACGGACGGACGGATAAAGATAGACAGTCAGGCATACAGAGATAGAAAGATAGATGGGTGGGTGAGTGCATGCATAGATGGATGGATGGATGGATGGATGGATGGATGGATGGATGGATGGATGGATAAAGACAGTCAAGCATACAGAGATAGATAGATGGATGGATGGACGGACGGACGGATAAAGGGATGGATGGACGGACAGACAGACGGACGGATAAAGATAGACAGGCATACAGAGATAGAAAGATGGATGGATGGACGGACAGACAGACAGACCGACGGATAAAGACAGACAGTCAAGCATACAGAGATAGATAGATAGATAGATAGATAGATAGATAGATAGATAGATAGATAGATAGATAGATAGGTAGATAGTTGGGTGGGTGGGTGGATGGATGGATGGACGGACAGACGGACAAATAAAGACAGAAAGTCAAGCATACAGAGATAGGTGGGTAGATAGATGGGTGGGTGGGTAGATGGATGGATGGATAAAGATAGACATAAAGATGGATGGATGGATTGACGGACGGACGGATAAAGATAGACAGTCAGGCATACCGAGATAGAAAGGTAGATGGGTGGGTGAGTGGATGCATAGATGTATGGATGGATGGATAAAGACAGTCAAGCATACAGAGATAGATAGATGGATGGATGGATGGATAAAGATAGACAGGCATACAGAGATAGAAAGATGGATGGATGGATGGACGGAGAGACAGACCGACAGATAAAGACAGACAGTCAAGCATACAGAGATAGATAGATAGATAGATAGATAGATAGATAGATAGATAGATAGATAGATAGATAGATAGATAGATAGATAGATAGGTAGATAGTTGGGTGGGTGGGTGGGTGGATGGATGGACGGACAGACGGACGGATAAAGACAGACAGTCAAGCATACAGAGATAGGTGGGTGGGTAGATGGATGGATGGATAAAGATAGGCATAAAGATGGATGGATGGACGGACGGATAAACATAGACAGTCAGGCATACAGAGATAGAAAGATAGATGTGTGGGTGAGTGGATGCATAGATGGATGAATGGATGGATGAAGACAGTCAAGCATACAGAGATAGATGGATGGATGGATGGACGGACGGACGGACGGATAAAGGGATGGATGGACAGACAGACGGACGGATAAAGATAGACAGGCATACAGAGATAGAAAGATGGATGGATGGACGGACAGACAGACCAACGGATAAAGACAGAGAGTCAAGCATACAGAGATAGATAGATAGATAGATAGATAGATAGATAGATAGATAGATAGATAGATAGATAGATAGATAGATAGATAGATAGATAGATAGGTAGATAGTTGGGTGGGTGGGTGGATGGATGGATGGAGGGACAGACGGACGGATAAAGACAGACAGTCAAGCATACAGAGATAGGTGGGTAGAAAGATGGATGGGTGGGTAGATGGATGGATGGATAAAGATAGGCATAAAGATGAATGGATGTTTGGACGGACGGACGGATAAAGATAGACAGGCATACAGAGATAGAAAGATAGATGGGTGGGTGGGTAGATGGATGGATGGATAAAGACAGACAGTCAAGCATACAGAGATAGATAGATAGATGGATGGATGGACGGATAAAAGGATGGATGGACGGACAGACGGATGGACGGATAAAGATAGACAGGCATATAGAGATAGAAAGATGGATGGATGGATGGATGGATAACGATAGTCAGGAATACAGAGATAGATGGATGGATGGATGGATGGATGGATGGATGGATGGATGGATGGATGGACGGAGAGACAGACCGACGGATAAAGACAGACAGTCAAGCATACAGAGATAGATAGATAGATAGATAGATAGATAGATAGATAGATAGATAGATAGATAGATAGATAGATAGATAGATAGATAGATAGATAGTTGGGTGGGTGGATGGATGGACGGACGGACAGACGGACGGATAAAGACAGACAGTCTAGCATACAGAGATAGGTGGGTGGGTAGATGGATGGATGGATAAAGATAGGCATAAAGATGGATGGGTGGACGGACGGACGGACGGATAAAGATAGACAGGCATACAGAGTTAGAAAGATAGCTGGGTGCGTGAGTGGATGCATAGATGGAAGGATGGATAAAGAGATAGATAGATAGATAGATAGATAGATAGATAGATAGATAGATAGATAGATAGATAGATAGATAGATAGATAGATAGATAGATAGATAGATAGATGGGTAGATGGATAAAGATAGGCATAAAGAGATGGATGGACGGACGGACAGACGGACGGATAAAGACAGACAGTCAAGCATACAGAGATAGGTGGGTAGATAGATGGGTGGGTGGGTAGATGGATGGATGGATAAAGATAGGCATAAAGAGATGGATGGACGGACGGACAGATGGACGGATAAAGACAGACAGTCAAGCATACAGAGATAGGTGGGTAGATAGATGGGTGGGTGGGTAGATGGATGGATGGATAAAGATAGACATAAAGATGGATGGATGGATGGACGGACGGACGGATAAAGATAGACAGTCAAGCATACAGATATGAATGGATGGACAGACGGACGGACGGATAAAGGGATGGATGGACGGAGAGTCGGATGGACGGATAAAGATAGACAGGCATACAGAGATAGAAAGATGGATGGATGGATGGATGGATAAAGATAGTCAGGAATACAGAGATAGATGGATGGATGGATGGATGGATGGATGGATGGATGGATGGATGGATGGAGAGACAGACCGACGGATAAAGACAGACAGTCAACCATACAGAGATAGATAGATAGATAGATAGATAGATAGATAGATAGATAGATAGATAGATAGATAGATAGATAGATAGATAGATGGGTAGATGGATAAAGATAGGCATAAAGAGATGGATGGACGGACAGACAGACGGACAAATAAAGATAGACAGGCATACAGAGATAGAAAGATGGATGGATGGATAAAGATAGTCAGGAATACAGAGATAGATGGATGGATGGATAGATGGATGGATGGATGGATGGACGGACAGACAGACGGACGGATAAAGAAAGACAGGCATACAGAGATAGAAAGATGGATGGATGGACGGACGGACAGACAGACCTACGGATAAAGACAGACAGTCAAGCATACAGAGATAGATAGATAGGTAGATAGGTGGGTGGGTGGATGGATGGATGGACGGACAGACGGACGGATAAAGACAGACAGTCAAGCATACAGAGATAGGTGGGTAGATAGATGGATGGGTGGGTAGATGGATGGATGGATAAAGATAGGCAAAAAGATGGATGGATGGACGGACGGACGGACGGACGGATAAAGATAGACAGGCATACAGAGACAGAAAGATAGATAGGTAGGTGAGTGGATGCATAGATGGATGGATAAAGACAGACAGTCAAGCATACAGAGATAGATAGATGGATGGATGGACGGACGGACTGATAAAGGGATGGATGGACGGACAGACAGACGGACGGATAAAGATAGACAGGCATACAGAGATAGAAAGATGGATGGATGGACGGACAGACAGACCGACGGATAAAGACAGACAGTCAAGCATACAGAGATAGATAGATAGATGGATGGATGGACGGATAAAAGGATGGATGGACGGACAGACGGACGGACGGATAAAGATAGACAGGCATATAGAGATAGAAAGATGGATGGATGGATGGATGGATGGATACCGATAGTCAGGAATACAGAGATAGATGGATGGATGGATGGATGGATGGATGGATGGATGGATGGATGGATGGATGGACGGAGAGACAGACCGACGGATAAAGACAGACAGTCAAGCATACAGAGATAGATAGATAGATAGATAGATAGATAGATAGATAGATAGATAGATAGATAGATAGATAGATAGATAGATAGATAGATGGGTAGATGGATAAAGATAGGCATAAAGAGATGGATGGGCGGACGGACAGACGGACGGATAAAGACAGACAGTCAACCATACAGAGATAGGTGGGTAGATAGATGGGTGGGTGGGTAGATGGATGGATGGATGGATAAAGACAGGCATAAAGATGGATGGATGGACGGACGGACGGATAAAGATAGACAGTCAGGCATACAGAGATAGAAAGATAGATGGGTGGGTGAGTGCATGCATAGATGGATGGATGGATGGATGGATGGATAAAGACAGTCAAGCATACAGAGATAGATAGATGGATGGATGGACGGACGGACTGATAAAGGGATGGATGGACGGACAGACAGACGGACGGATAAAGATAGACAGGCATACAGAGATAGAAAGATGGATGGATGGACGGACAGACAGACAGACCGACGGATAAAGACAGACAGTCAAGCATACAGAGATAGATAGATAGATAGATAGGTAGATAGTTGGGTGGGTGGGTGGATGGATGGATGGACGGACAGACGGACAAATAAAGACAGAAAGTCAAGCATACAGAGATAGGTGGGTAGATAGATGGGTGGGTGGGTAGATGGATGGATGGATAAAGATAGACATAAAGATGGATGGATGTATTGACGGACGGACGGATAAAGATAGACAGTCAGGCATACCGAGATAGAAAGGTAGATGGGTGGGTGAGTGGATGCATAGATGTATGGATGGATGGATAAAGACAGTCAAGCATACAGAGATAGATAGATGGATGGATGGATGGATAAATGCAGTATCGGCTGATAATTTGGAATGCAGTATCGGCTGATAATGATTCAGTCGAGATGACAGGGACTCGTCTTGATCCTGTTGTGTGGGAGGAGTTTGACCCGGTGGCACCTGATGAAGTCGACAAGGCCATTGGAGCTGTGAGCTCCGCCACCTGTTTATTGGACCCGTGCCCCTCCTGGCTGGTTTCGGCCAGCAGGGAGGTGACGCGGGGCTGGGTTCAGGAGATTGTCAACGCTTCTTTGAGGGAGGGGTCCTTTCCGGCTCCCTGCAAGGAGGCAATTGTGCGCCCCCTCCTCAAGAAGCCTTCCCTGGACCCAGCTGTTTTAAACAACTACCGTCCTGTCTCCAATCTTCCCTTTATAGGGAAGGTTGTTGAGAAGGTGGTGTCACTCCAGCTCCAGCGGTCCTTGGATGAGGCCGATTATCTGGGCCCTCAACAGTCAGGATTCAGGCTCGGCTACTCCACGGAAACTGCTTTGGTCGCGCTGACGGATGATCTCTGGCGGGCCCGGGATAGGGGATTTTCCACTATCCTGGTGCTACTTGACCTCTCAGCGGCTTTCGATACCATTGACCATGGTATCCTTCTGCACCGACTGGGGGGGTTGGGGGTTGGGGGCACTGTTTTGCAGTGGTTCACCTCCTACCTCACTGGTCGGTCACAGTCGGTGTTGGCGGGGGGTCAGAGGTCGACCCCTAGGTTCCTCCCTTGTGGGGTCCCTCAGGGATCGGTCCTCTCCCCTCTGCTGTTTAATATCTACATGAAACCACTGGGTGAGATCATCCGACAACACGGGGTGAGATATCATCAGTATGCTGATGATACCCAGCTTTACATCTCCACCCCGTGTCATTTCAGTGAAGCAGCGGAAGTGATGTGCCGATGTCTGGAGGCTGTTAGGGTTTGGATGGGTGCCAACAGGCTCAAACTCAACCCCGACAAGACGGAGTGGCTATGGGTTCTGCCTCCCAAAGATAATTCAATCTATCCGTCCATCAGCCTGGGGGGGGAGCTTTTGACCCCCTCGGAGAAGGTCCGCAACTTGGGCGTCCTCCTCGATCCACAGCTAAACTTGGAACATCATTTTTCGGCTGTGGCGAGGAGGACATTTGCCCAGGTTCGCCTGGTGCACCAGTTGCGGCCCTATTTGGACCGGGAGTCTCTGCTCACAGTCACTCATGCCCTTATCACCTCGAGGCTCGACTACTGCAATGCTCTCTACTTGGGGCTACCTTTGAAAAACGTTCGGAGACTTCAGGTAATGCAGAATGCAGCCGCGCGAGCAGTGTTGGGCCTGCCCAGAAATGCCCACATCTCAGCATCACTCCGTGAGCTGCATTGGCTGCCTATTGGTCTCCGAACGCAATTCAAAGTGTTGGTTATGACCTATAAAGCCCTACATGGCATCGGACCAGGTTACTTACGAGACCGCCTGCTGCCTCACGAAACCCAGCGACCGGTTAGGGCCCACAGAGTCGGCCTTCTCCAGGTCCCGTCGGCTAGACAGTGTCGCCTGGCGGGGCCTAGGGGAAGGGCCTTTTCTGTTGCGGCCCCGGCCCTCTGGAATCAACTCCCCCCGGAGATCCGTATCGCCCCCACCCTCTCCGCCTTTCGTAAACTACTAAAGACCCATCTCTGCCGGCAGGCCTGGGGCGGTTGAAATCTTGCCCCTAGCCAGTGTATGTCTGTGTGTATGTTTGCTGAATGAATGGTTCTTAATTTAGGGGTTCTTCTTTTTATATATTTATTTTTATAAATGTACTATTTAGTTTGTATTGGATTTCTATTTATGCTGTAAGCCGCCCTGAGTTCCCGGAATAGGGCGGCATAGAAATTTAATAAATAATAATAATAATAATAATAATAATAAAGATAGACAGGCATACAGAGATAGAAAGATGGATGGATGGATGGACGGAGAGACAGACCGACGGATAAAGACAGACAGTCAAGCATACAGAGATAGATAGATAGATAGATAGATAGATAGATAGATAGATAGATAGATAGATAGATAGATAGATAGATAGATAGATAGATAGATAGATAGGTAGATAGTTGGGTGGGTGGGTGGGTGGATGGATGGACGGACAGACGGACGGATAAAGACAGACAGTCAAGCATACAGAGATAGGTGGGTGGGTAGATGGATGGATGGATAAAGATAGGCATAAAGATGGATGGATGGACGGACGGATAAACATAGACAGTCAGGCATACAGAGATAGAAAGATAGATGTGTGGGTGAGTGGATGCATAGATGGATGAATGGATGGATGAAGACAGTCAAGCATACAGAGATAGATGGATGGATGGATGGATGGACGGACGGACGGATAAAGGGATGGATGGATGGACAGACAGACGGACGGATAAAGATAGACAGGCATGCAGAGATAGAAAGATGGATGGATGGACGGACAGACAGACCAACGGATAAAGACAGATAGTCAAGCATACAGAGATAGATAGATAGATAGATAGATAGATAGATAGATAGATAGATAGATAGATAGATAGATAGATAGATAGATAGATAGGTAGGTAGATAGTTGGGTGGGTGGGTGGATGGATGGATGGAGGGACAGACGGACGGATAAAGACAGACAGTCAAGCATACAGAGATAGGTGGGTAGATAGATGGATGGGTGGGTAGATGGATGGATGGATAAAGATAGGCATAAAGATGAATGGATGTTTGGACGGACGGACGGATAAAGATAGACAGGCATACAGAGATAGAAAGATAGATGGGTGGGTGGGTAGATGGATGGATGGATAAAGACAGACAGTCAAGCATACAGAGATAGGTGGGTAGATAGATGGATGAGTGGGTAGATGGATGGATGGATAAAGATAGGCATAAAGATGGATGGATGGATGGATAAAGACAGACAGTCAAGCATACAGAGATAGGTGGGTAGATAGATGGATGGATGGACGGACGGATAAAGGGATGGATGGACGGACAGACAGACGGACGGATAAAGACAGACAGTCAAGCATACAGAGATAGGTGGGTAGATAGATGGATGGGTGGGTAGATGGATGGATGGATAAAGATAGGCATAAAGATGGATGGACGGACGGACGGAAGGATAAAGATAGACAGGCATACAGAGATAGAAAGATAGATAGATGGGTGGGTGAGTGGATGCATAGATGGATGGATAAAGACAGACAGTCAAGCATACAGATATAGATAGATGGATGGACGGACGGACGGACGGATAAAGGGATGGATGGACGGACAGACGGACGGACGGATAAAGATAGACAGGCATACAGAGATAGAAAGATGGATGGATGGATAAAGATAGTCAGGAATACAGAGATAGATGGATGGATGGATAGGTGGATGGATGGATGGACGGAGAGACAGACCGACGGATAAAGACAGACAGTCAAGCATACAGAGATAGATAGATGGGTAGATGGATGGATAAAGATAGGCATAAAGAGATGGATGGACGGACGGATAAAGACAGACAGTCAAGCATACAGAGATAGGTGGGTAAATAGATGGGTGGGTGGGTAGATGGATGGATGGATAAAGATAGACATAAAGATGGATGGATGGATGGATGGACGGACGGACGGATAAAGATAGACAGTCAAGCATACAGAGATAGATAGATAGATGGGTATATGGATGGATGGATAAAGATAGGCATAAAGAGATGGATGGACGGACGGATAAAGACAGACAGTCAAGCATACAGAGATAGGTGGGTAGATAGATGGGTGGGTGGGTAGATGGATGGATGGATAAAGATAGACATAAAGATGGATGGATGGAGGGACGGACGGACGGATAAAGATAGACAGTCAAGCATACAGATATAGATAGATAGACGGACGGACGGACGGATAAAGACATGGATGGACGGACAGACGGACGGACGGATAAAGATAGACAGGCATACAGAGATAGAAAGATGGATGGATGGATAAAGATAGTCAGGAATACAGAGATAGATGGATGGATGGACGGACGGACAGACAGACCGACGGATAAAGACAGACAGTCAAGCATACAGAGATAGATAGATAGATGGGTAGATGGATAGATAAAGATAGGCATGTCGCCTGGCAGGGCCTAGGGGAAGAGCCTTCTCTGTTGCGGCCCCAGCCCTCTGGAACCAACTTCCCACGGAGATCCGTGTCGCCCCCACCCTCTCCGCCTTTCGTAAATTACTCAAAACACTCCTCTGCCGGCAGGCCTGGGGTAGTTAACATCTTGCCCCAAGCCAGTGTATGTCTGTGTGTATGCTGAATGATTGGGTTTTTTTAAAAAAAAAATTAAGAGGTTTTATATTTATATGTATTTTTATGTTGATTTCTACTGTGTTGTGAGCCGCCCTGAGTTCTCCGGAATAGGGCGGCATAGAAATCGAATAAATAAATAAATAAATAAATAAATAAATAAATAAATAAATAAATAAATAAAGAGATGGATGGACGGACGGATAAAGACAGACAGTCAAGCATACAGAGATAGGTGGGTAGATAGATGGGTGGGTGGGTAGATGGATGGATGGATAAAGATAGACATAAAGATGGATGGATGGATGGATGGACGGACGGACGGATAAAGATAGACAGTCAAGCATACAGATATGGATGGGTGGACGGATGGACGGATAAAGGGATGGATGGACGGACAGACGGACGGACGGGTAAAGATAGACAGGCATACAGAGATAGAAAGATGGATGGATGGATGGATGGATGGATAAAGATACTCAGGAATACAGAGATAGATGGATGGATGGATGGATGGATGGATGGACGGAGAGACAGAACGACGGATAAAGACAGACAGTCAAGCATACAGAGATAGGTGGGTAGATAGATGGGTGGGTGGGTAGATGGATGGATGGATGGATAAAGATAGACATAAAGATGGATGGATGGATGGATGGACGGACGGACGGATAAAGACAGACAGTCAAGCATACAGAGATAGATAGATAGATAGATAGATAGATAGATAGATAGATAGATAGATAGATAGATAGATAGATAGATAGGTACATAGTAGGGTGGGTGGGTGGATGGATGGATGGACGGACAGACGGACGGATTAAGACAGACAGTCAAGCATACAGAGATAGATAGATGGGTAGATGGATGGATAAAGATAGGCATAAAGATGGATGGGTGGACGGACGGACGGACGGATAAAGATAGACAGGCATACAGAGATAGAAAGATAGATGGGTGGGTGAGTGGATGCATAGATGGATGGATGGATAAAGACAGACAGTCAAGCATACAGAGATAGATAGATAGATGGACGGACGGACGGACGGATAAAGGGATGGATGGACAGACAGACGGACGGACGGATAAAGATAGACAGGCATACAGAGATAGAAAGATGGATGGATGGATGGATGGATGGACGGAGAGACAGACCGACGGATAAAGACAGACAGAAAAGCATACAGAGATAGATAGATAGATAGATAGATAGATAGATAGATAGATAGATAGATAGATAGATAGATAGATAGATAGATAGATAGATAGATAGATAGATAGATGGGTAGATGGATAAAGATAGGCATAAAGAGATGGATGGACGGACAGACGGACAGATAAAGACAGACAGTCAAGCATGCAGAGATACCGGTAGGTGGGTAGATAGATGGATGGGTGGGTAGATGGATGGATGGATAAAGATAGGCATAAAGATGGATGGATGGATGGACGGACGGACGAATAAAGATAGACAGGCATACAGAGATAGAAAGATAGATGGGTGGGTGAGTGGATGCATAGATGGATGGATGGATAAAGACAGACAGTCAAGCATACAGAGATAGATAGATGGATGGATGGACGGACGGACAAAGGGATGGATGGACAGACGGACGGACGGATAAAGATAGACAGGCATACAGAGATAGAAAGATGGATGGATGGATGGATGGATGGATAAAGATAGTAAGGAATACAGAGATAGATGGATGGATGGATGGATGGATGGACGGAGAGACAGACCGACGGATAAAGACAGACAGTCAAGCATACAGAGATAGGTGGGTAGATAGATGGATGAGTGGGTAGATGGATGGATGGATAAAGATAGGCATAAAGATGGATGGATGGATGGATAAAGACAGACAGTCAAGCATACAGAGATAGATAGATAGATGGATGGATGGACGGACGGATAAAGGGATGGATGGACGGACAGACAGATGGACGGATAAAGACAGACAGTCAAGCATACAGAGATAGGTGGGTAGATAGATGGATGGGTGGGTAGATGGATGGATGGATAAAGATAGGCATAAAGATGGATGGACGGACGGACGGACGGATAAAGATAGACAGGCATACAGAGATAGAAAGATAGATAGATGGGTGGGTGAGTGGATGCATAGATGGATGGATAAAGACAGACAGTCAAGCATACAGAGATAGATAGATAGATGGACGGACGGACGGATAAAGGGATGGATGGACGGACAGACGGACGGACGGATAAAGATAGACAGGCATACAGAGATAGAAAGATGGATGGATGGATAAAGATAGTCAGGAATACAGAGATAGATGGATGGATGGATAGGTGGATGGATGGATGGACGGAGAGACAGACCGACGGATAAAGACAGACAGTCAAGCATACAGAGATAGATAGATGGGTAGATGGATGGATAAAGATAGGCATAAAGAGATGGATGGACGGACGGATAAAGACAGACAGTCAAGCATACAGAGATAGGTGGGTAAATAGATGGGTGGGTGGGTAGATGGATGGATGGATAAAGATAGACATAAAGATGGATGGATGGATGGATGGACGGACGGACGGATAAAGATAGACAGTCAAGCATACAGAGATAGATAGATGGGTATATGGATGGATGGATAAAGATAGGCATAAAGAGATGGATGGACGGACGGATAAAGACAGACAGTCAAGCATACAGAGATAGGTGGGTAGATAGATGGGTGGGTGGGTAGATGGATGGATGGATAAAGATAGACATAAAGATGGATGGATGGATGGACGGACGGACGGATAAAGACATGGATGGACGGACAGACGGACGGACGGATAAAGATAGACAGGCATACAGAGATAGAAAGATGGATGGATGGATAAAGATAGTCAGGAATACAGAGATAGATGGATGGATGGACGGACGGACGGACAGACAGACCGACGGATAAAGACAGACAGTCAAGCATACAGAGATAGATAGATAGATGGGTAGATGGATAGATAAAGATAGGCATGTCGCCTGGCAGGGCCTAGGGGAAGAGCCTTCTCTGTTGCGGCCCCAGCCCTCTGGAACCAACTTCCCACGGAGATCCGTGTCGCCCCCACCCTCTCCGCCTTTCGTAAATTACTCAAAACACACCTCTGCCGGCAGGCCTGGGGTAGTTAACATCTTGCCCCAAGCCAGTGTATGTCTGTGTGTATGCTGAATGATTGGGTTTTTTTAAAAAAAAATTAAGAGGTTTTATATTTATATGTATTTTTATGTTGATTTCTACTGTGTTGTGAGCCGCCCTGAGTTCTCCGGAATAGGGCGGCATAGAAATCGAACAAATAAATAAATAAATAAATAAATAAATAAATAAATAAATAAATAAATAAATAAATAAAGAGATGGATGGACGGACGGATAAAGACAGACAGTCAAGCATACAGAGATAGGTGGGTAGATAGATGGGTGGGTGGGTAGATGGATGGATGGATAAAGATAGACATAAAGATGGATGGATGGATGGATGGACGGACGGACGGATAAAGATAGACAGTCAAGCATACAGATATGGATGGGTGGACGGACGGACGGATAAAGGGATGGATGGACGGACAGACGGACGGACGGATAAAGATAGACAGGCATACAGAGATAGAAAGATGGATGGATGGATGGATGGATGGATAAAGATACTCAGGAATACAGAGATAGATGGATGGATGGATGGATGGATGGACGGAGAGACAGAACGACGGATAAAGACAGACAGTCAAGCATACAGAGATAGGTGGGTAGATAGATGGGTGGGTGGGTAGATGGATGGATGGATGGATAAAGATAGACATAAAGATGGATGGATGGATGGATGGACGGACGGACGGATAAAGACAGACAGTCAAGCATACAGAGATAGATAGATAGATAGATAGATAGGTACATAGTAGGGTGGGTGGGTGGATGGATGGATGGACGGACAGACGGACGGATTAAGACAGACAGTCAAGCATACAGAGATAGATAGATGGGTAGATGGATGGATAAAGATAGGCATAAAGATGGATGGGTGGACGGACGGACGGACGGAGAAAGATAGACAGGCATACAGAGATAGAAAGATAGATGGGTGGGTGAGTGGATGCATAGATGGATGGATGGATAAAGACAGACAGTCAAGCATACAGAGATAGATGGATGGATGGATGGATGGATGGACGGAGAGACAGACCGACGGATAAAGACAGACAGAAAAGCATACAGAGATAGATAGATAGATAGATAGATAGATAGATAGATAGATAGATAGATAGATAGATAGATAGATAGATAGATAGATAGATAGATAGATAGATAGATAGATAGATGGGTAGATGGATAAAGATAGGCATAAAGAGATGGATGGACGGACAGACGGAAAGATAAAGACAGACAGTCAAGCATGCAGAGATAGGTGGGTAGATAGATGGATGGGTGGGTAGATGGATGGATAAAGATAGGCATAAAGATGGATGGATGGATGGACGGACGGACGAATAAAGATAGACAGGCATACAGAGATAGAAAGATAGATGGGTGGGTGAGTGGATGCATAGATGGATGGATGGATAAAGACAGACAGTCCAGCATACAGAGATAGATAGATGGATGGCTGGACGGACGGACGGATAAAGGGATGGATGGACAGACAGACGGACGGACGGATAAAGATAGACAGGCATACAGAGATAGAAAGATGGATGGATGGATGGATGGATAAAGATAGTCAGGAATACAGAGATAGATGGTTATATGGATCGACGGAGAGACAGACCGACGGATAAAAACAGACAGTCAAGCATACAGAGATAGATAGATAGATAGATAGATAGATAGATAGATAGATAGATAGATAGATAGATAGATAGATAGATAGATAGATAGATAGATAGATAGATAGATAGATGGGTAGATGGATAAAGATAGGCATAAAGAGATGGATGGACGGACGGACAGACGGACGGATAAAGACAGACAGTCAACCATACAGAGATAGGTGGGTAGATAGATGGGTGGGTGGGTAGATGGATGGATGGATGGATAAAGATAGGCATAAAGATGGATTGATGGACGGACGGACGGATAAAGATAGACAGTCAGGCATACAGAGATAGAAAGATAGATGGGTGGGTGAGTGGATGCATAGATGTATGTATGGATGGATAAAGACAGTAAAGGATACAGAGATAGATAGATGGATGGACGGACGGATAAAGATAGACAGGCATACAGAGATAGAAAGATGGATGGATGGATGGATGGACGGACAGACAGACCGACGGATAAAGACAGACAGTCAAGCATACAGAGATAGATAGATAGATAGGTAGATAGGTGGGTGGGTGGGTGGATGGATGGATGGACGGACAGACGGACGGATAAAGATAGACAGGCATACAGAGATAGAAAGATAGATGGGTGGGTGAGTGGATGCATAGATGCATGGATGGATAAAGACAGACAGTCAAGCATACAGAGATAGATAGATGGATGGATGGACAGACGGACGGACGGACGGATAAAGGGATGGATGGACAGACGTACGGACGGACGGATAAAGATAGACAGGCATACAGAGATAGAAAGATGGATGGATGGATGGATGGATGGATAAAGATAGTCAGGAATACAGAGATAGATGGATGGATGGATGGATGGATGGATGGACGGAGAGACAGAACGATGGATAAAGACAGACAGTCAAGCATACAGAGATAGATAGATAGATAGATAGATAGGTAGGTAGGTAGGTAGGTAGGTAGATAGATAGATAGATAGATAGATAGATAGATAGATAGATAGATAGATAGATAGATGGGTAGATGGATGGATAAAGATAGGGATAAAGAGATGGATGGATGGACGGATAAAGAGAGACAGTCAAGCATACAGAGATAGGTGGGTAGATAGATGGGTGGGTGGGTAGATGGATGGATGGATAAAGATAGACATAAAGATGGATGGATGGATGGATGGACGGACGGACGGACGGACGGATAAAGATAGACAGTCAAGCATACAGATATGGATGGGTGGACGGACGGACGGATAAAGGGATGGATGGACGGACAGACGGACGGACGGATAAAGATAGACAGGCATACAGAGATAGAAAGATGGATGGATGGATGGATGGATGGATAAAGATACTCAGGAATACAGAGATAGATGGATGGATGGATGGATGGATGGATGGACGGAGAGACAGAACGACGGATAAAGACAGACAGTCAAGCACACAGAGATAGATAGATAGATAGATAGATAGATAGATAGATAGATAGATAGATAGATAGATAGATAGATAGATAGATAGATAGATAGATAGGTACATAGTTGGGTGGGTGGGTGGATGGATGGATAAAGATAGGGATAAAGAGATGGATGGATGGACGGATAAAGACAGACAGTCAAGCATACAGAGATAGGTGGGTAGATGGGTGGGTGGGTAGATGGATGGATGGATGGATAAAGATAGACATAAAGATGGATGGATGGATGGATGGACGGACGGACAGATAAAGACAGACAGTCAAGCATACAGAGATAGATAGATAGATAGATAGATAGATAGATAGATAGATAGATAGATAGATAGATAGATAGATAGATAGATAGATAGGTACATAGTTGGGTGGGTGGGTGGATGGATGGATGGACGGACAGACGGACGGATTAAGACAGACAGTCAAGCATACAGAGATAGGTGGGTGGGTAGATGGATGGATGGATAAAGATAGGCATAAAGATGGATGGGTGGACGGACGGACGGACGGATAAAGATAGATGGGCATACAGAGATAGAAAGATAGATGGGTGGGTGAGTGGATGCATAGATGGATGGATGGATAAAGAAGACAGTCAAGCATACAGAGATAGATAGATGGACGGACGGACGGACGGATAAAGGGATGGATGGACAGACAGACGGACGGACGGATAAAGATAGACAGGCATACAGAGATAGAAAGATGGATGGATGGATGGATGGATAAAGATAGTCAGGAATACAGAGATAGATGGATGGATTGATGGACGGAGACACAGACCGACGGATAAAGACAGACAGTCAAGCATACAGAGATAGATAGATAGATAGATAGATAGATAGATAGATAGATAGATAGATAGATAGATAGATAGATAGATAGATAGATAGATAGATGGGTAGATGGATAAAGATAGGCATAAAGAGATGGATGGACGGACGGACAGACGGACGGATAAAGACAGAAAGTCAAGCATACAGAGATAGGTGGGTAGATAGATGGGTGGGTGGGTAGATGGATGGATGGATAAAGATATGCATTAAGAGATGGATGGACGGACGGACAGATGGACGGATAAAGACAGACAGTCAAGCATACAGAGATAGGTGGGTAGATAGATGGGTGGGTGGGTAGATGGATGGATGGATAAAGATAGACATAAAGATGGATGGATGGATGGACGGACGGACGGATAAAGATAGACAGTCAAGCATACAGATATGGATGGATGGACGGACGGATGGATAAAGGGATGGATGGACGGACAGACGGATGGACGGATAAAGATAGACAGGCATACAGAGATAGAAAGATGGATGGATGGATAAAGATAGTCAGGAATACAGAGATAGATGGATGGATGGATAGATGGATGGATGGATGGATGGATGGACGGACAGACAGACGGACGGATAAAGATAGACAGGCATATAGAGATAGAAAGATGGATGGATGGATGGATAAAGATAGTCAGGAATACAGAGATAGATGGATGGATGGATGGATGGATGGATGGATGGATGGATGGACGGAGAGACAGACCGACGGATAAAGACAGACAGTCAAGCATACAGAGATAGATAGATAGATAGATAGATAGATAGATGGATGGATGGATAGATAGATAGATAGATAGATAGATAGATGGGTAGATGGATAAAGATAGGCATAAAGAGATGGATGGATGGACGGAAAGACGGACGGATAAAGACAGACAGTCAAGCATACAGAGATAGGTGGGTAGATAGATGGGTGGGTGGGTAGATGGATGGATGGATAAAGATAGGCATAAAGATGGATGGATGGAGGGACGGACGGATAAAGATTGACAGTCAGGCATGCAGAGATAGAAAGATAGATGGGTGGGTGAGTGGATGCATAGATGTATGGATGGATGGATAAAGACAGTCAAGCATACAGATATAGATAGATGGATGGATGGACGGATAAAGATAGACAGGCATACAGAGATAGAAAGATGGATGCATGGATGGATGGACGGACAGACATACCGACGGATAAAGACAGACAGTCAAGCATACAGAGATAGATAGATAGGTAGATAGGTGGATGGGTGGATGGATGGATGGACGGACAGACGGACGGATAAAGACAGACAGTCAAGCATACAGAGATAGGTGGGTAGATAGATGGATGGGTGGGTGGGTAGATGGATGGATGGATAAAGATAGGCATAAAGATGGATGGATGGATGGACGGACGGACGGACGGATAAAGATAGACAGGCATACAGAGATAGAAAGATAAATAGATGGGTGGGTGAGTGGATGCATAGATGGATGGATAAAGACAGACAGTCAAGCATACAGAGATAGATAGATGGTTGGACGGATGGACGGACGGACGGATAAAGGGATTGATGGACGGACAGACGGACGGACGGACGGATAAAGATAGACAGGCATACAGAGATAGAAAGATGGATGGATGGACGGACAGACAGACGGACGGATAAAGGGATTGATGGACGGACAGACGGACGGACGGACGGATAAAGATAGACAGGCATACAGAGATAGAAAGATAAATAGATGGGTGGGTGAGTGGATGCATAGATGGATGGATAAAGACAGACAGTCAAGCATACAGAGATAGATAGATAGATGGATGGACGGACGGACGGATAAAAGGATGGATGGACGGACGGACGGACGGATAAAGATAGACAGGCATATAGAGATAGAAAGATGGATGGATGGATGGACGGAGAGACAGACCGACGGATAAAGACAGACAGTCAAGCATACAGAGATAGATAGATAGATAGATAGATAGATAGATAGATAGATAGATAGATAGATAGATAGATAGATAGATAGATAGATAGATAGATGGGTAGATGGATAAAGATAGGCATAAAGAGATGGATGGATGGACGGACAGATGGACGGATAAAGACAGACAGTCAAGCATACAGAGATAGGTGGGTAGATAGATGGGTGGGTGGGTAGATGGATGGATGGATAAAGATAGGCATAAAGATGGATGGATGGACGGACGGACGGATAAAGATAGACAGTCAGGCATACAGAGATAGAAAGATAGATGGGTGGGTGAGTGGATGCATAGATGTATGGATGGATGGATAAAGACAGTCAAGCATACAGATATAGATAGATGGATGGATGGATGGATAAAGATAGACAGGCATACAGAGATAGAAAGATGGATGGATGGATGGATGGATGGATGGATGGATGGATGGATGGATGGATGGATGGATGGATGGATGGATGGACGGACAGACATACAAACGGATAAAGACAGACAGTCAAGCATACAGAGATAGATAGATAGGTAGATAGGTGGGTGGGTGGATGGATGGATGGATGGACAGACGGACAGATAAAGA
>JARGCV010000277.1:375000-407500 GCA_034064705.1 Bothrops alternatus | reverse complement strand
TGGATGGATAAAGTTAGTCAGGAATACAGAGATAGATGGATGGATGGATGGATGGATGGATGGATGGACGGAGAGACAGACCGACGGATAAAGACAGACAGTCAAGCATACAGAGATAGATAGATAGATAGATAGATAGATAGATAGATAGATAGATAGATAGATAGATGGGTAGATGGATAAAGATAGGCATAAAGAGATGGATGGACGGACGGACAGACGGACGGATAAAGACAGACAGTCAAGCATACAGAGATAGGTGGGTAGATAGATGGGTGGGTGGGTGGATGGATGGATGGATAAAGATAGGCATAAAGAGATGGATGGACGGACGGACAGATGGACGGATAAAGACAGACAGTCAAGCATACAGAGAAAGGTGGGTAGATAGATGGGTGGGTGGGTAGATAGATGGATGGATGGATAAAGATAGACATAAAGATGGATGGATGGATGGATGGACGGATAAAGGGATGGATGGACGGACAGACGGACGGACGGATAAAGATAGACAGGCATACAGAGATAGAAAGATGGATGGATGGATAAAGATAGTCAGGAATACAGAGATAGATGGATGGATGGACGGACAGACAGACCGATGGATAAAGACAGACAGTCAAGCATACACAGATAGATAGGTGGGTAGATGGATGGATAAAGATAGGCATAAAGAGATGGATGGACGGACGGATAAAGACAGACAGTCAAGCATACAGAGATAGGTGGGTAGATAGATGGGTGGGTGGGTAGATGGATGGATGGATGGATAAAGATAGACATAAAGATGGATGGATGGATGGATGGATGGACGGACGGATAAAGATAGACAGTCAAGCATACAGATATAGATAGATAGACGGACGGACGGATAAAGACATGGATGGACGGACAGACGGACGGACGGATAAAGATAGACAGGCATACAGAGATAGAAAGATGGATGGATGGATAAAGATAGTCAGGAATTCAGAGATAGATGGATGGATGGACGGACGGACAGACAGACCGACGGATAAAGACAGACAGTCAAGCATACAGAGATAGATAGATAGATGGGTAGATGGATAGATAAAGATAGGCATAAAGAGATGGATGGACGGACAGATAAAGACAGACAGTCAAGCATACAGAGATAGGTGGGTAGATAGATGGGTGGGTGGGTAGACTGCCTGTAAATCTCCTCCCTGTCTGGCTCAGCTGCCGGGAGGGGAAAATACCCAGAGGGGCCTGGCTGCTCTTCCTCGGCTGCCGGGAGGGGAAAACACCCAGAGGAGCCTGGCTGCTCATCCTCATACTCTGACACTTCCCAAGCTGGTCTAGGGACACTCACAACAGATAGATAGATAGATAGATAGATAGATAGATAGATAGATAGATAGATAGATAGATAGATAGATAGATAGATAGATAGATAGATAGATAGATAGATAGATGGGTAGATGGATAAAGATAGGCATAAAGAGATGGATGGATGGACGGACAGACGAACGGATGAAGACAGACAGTCAAGCATACAGAGATAGGTGGGTAGATAGATGGGTGGGTGGGTAGATGGATGGATGGATGGATAAAGATAGACATAAAGATGGATGGACGGATGGATGGACGGACGGACGGATAAAGATAGACAGTCAGGCATACAGAGATAGAAAGATAGATGGGTGGGTGAGTGGATGCATAGATGTATGGATGGATGGATAAAGACAGTCAAGCATACAGAGATAGATAGATGGATGGATGGACGGATAAAGATAGACAGGGATACAGAGATAGAAAGATGGATGGATGGATGGATCGATGGACAGACAGACCGACGGATAAAGACAGACAGTCAAGCATACAGAGATAGATAGATAGATAGATAGATAGATAGATAGATAGATAGATAGATAGATAGATAGATAGATAGATAGATAGATAGATAGATAGTTGGGTGGGTGGGTGGATGGATGGACGGACGGACAGACGGACGGACAGACGGACGGATAAAGACAGACAGTCTAGCATACAGAGATAGGTGGGTGGGTAGATGGATGGATGGATAAAGATAGGCATAAAGATGGATGGGTGGACGGACGGACGGATAAAGATAGACAGGCATACAGAGATAGAAAGATAGATGGGTGGGTGAGTGGATGCATAGATGGATGGATGGATAAAGACAGACAGTCGAGCATACAGAGATAGATAGATGGATGGCTGGACGGACGGACGGACGGATAAAGGGATGGACAGACGGACGGACGGACGGATAAAAATAGACAGGCATACAGAGATAGAAAGATGGATGGATGGATGGATGGATAAAGATAGTCAGGAATACAGAGATAGATGGATGGATGGATGGATGGATGGACGGAGAGACAGACCGATGGATAAAGACAGACAGTCAAGCATACAGAGATAGATAGATAGATAGATAGATAGATAGATAGATAGATAGATAGATAGATAGATAGGTAGATAGTTGGGTGTGTGGGTGGATGGATGGATGGACGGACAGACCGATGGATAAAGACAGACAGTCAAGCATACAGAGATAGATAGATAGATAGATAGATAGATAGATAGATAGATAGATAGATAGATAGATAGATAGGTAGATAGTTGGGTGTGTGGGTGGATGGATGGATGGACGGACAGACGGACGGATAAAGACAGACAGTCTAGCATACAGAGATAGGTGGGTGGGTAGATGGATGGATGGATAAAGATAGGCATAAAGATGGATGGGTGGACGGACGGACGGACGGATAAAGATGGACAGGCATACAGAGATAGAAAGATAGATGGGTGGGTGAGTGGATGCATAGATGGATGGATGGATAAAGACAGACAGTCAAGCATACAGAGATAGATAGATAGATGGACGGACGGACGGACGGATAAAGGGATGGATGGACAGACAGACGGACGGACGGATAAAGATAGACAGGCATACAGAGATAGAAAGATGGATGGATGGATAAAGTTAGTCAGGAATACAGAGATAGAAAGATGGATGGATGGATGGATGGACGGACAGACATACCGACGGATAAAGACAGACAGTCAAGCATACAGAGATAGATAGATAGGTAGATAGGTGGGTGGGTGGATGGATGGATGGACGGACAGACGGACGGATAAAGACAGCCAGTCAAGCATACAGAGATAGGTGGGTAGATAGATGGGTGGGTGGGTAGATGGATGGATGGATAAAGATAGGCATAAAGATGGATGGATGGATGGATGGACGGACGGACAGATAAAGATAGACAGGCATACAGAGATAGAAAGATAAATAGATGGGTGGGTGAGTGGATGCATAGGTGGATGGATAAAGACAGACTGTCAAGCATACAGAGATAGATAGATGGATGGACGGACGGACGGACGGATAAAGATAGACAGGCATACAGAGATAGAAAGATGGATGGATGGATGGATGGATGGATAAAGTTAGTCAGGAATACAGAGATAGATGGATGGATGGATGGATGGATGGATGGACGGAGAGACAGACCGACGGATAAAGACAGACAGTCAAGCATACAGAGATAGATAGATAGATAGATAGATAGATAGATAGATAGATAGATAGATAGATAGATAGATAGATAGATAGATAGATGGGTAGATGGATAAAGATAGGCATAAAGAGATGGATGGGCGGACGGACAGACGGACGGATAAAGACAGACAGTCAAGCATACAGAGATAGGTGGGTAGATAGATGGGTGGGTGGGTAGATGGATGGATGGATAAAGATAGGCATAAAGAGATGGATGGACGGACGGACAGATGGACGGATAAAGACAGACAGTCAAGCATACAGAGATAGGTGGGTAGATAGATGGGTGGGTGGGTAGATAGATGGATGGATGGATAAAGATAGACATAAAGATGGATGGATGGATGGATGGACGGACGGACGGACGGATAAAGGGATGGATGGATGGACAGACGGACGGACGGATAAAGATAGACAGGCATACAGAGATAGAAAGATGGATGGATGGATAAAGATAGTCAGGAATACAGAGATAGATGGATGGATGGACGGACAGACAGACCGATGGATAAAGACAGACAGTCAAGCATACACAGATAGATAGGTGGGTAGATGGATGGATAAAGATAGGCATAAAGAGATGGATGGACGGACGGATAAAGACAGACAGTCAAGCATACAGAGATAGGTGGGTAGATAGATGGGTGGGTGGGTAGATGGATGGATGGATGGATAAAGATAGACATAAAGATGGATGGATGGATGGATGGATGGACGGACGGATAAAGATAGACAGTCAAGCATACAGATATAGATAGATAGACGGACGGACGGATAAAGACATGGATTGACGGACAGACGGACGGACGGATAAAGATAGACAGGCATACAGAGATAGAAAGATGGATGGATGGATAAAGATAGTCAGGAATTCAGAGATAGATGGATGGATGGACGGACGGACAGACAGACCGACGGATAAAGACAGACAGTCAAGCATACAGAGATAGATAGATAGATGGGTAGATGGATAGATAAAGATAGGCATAAAGAGATGGATGGACGGACAGATAAAGACAGACAGTCAAGCATACAGAGATAGGTGGGTAGATAGATGGGTGGGTGGGTAGACTGCCTGTAAATCTCCTCCCTGTCTGGCTCAGCTGCCGGGAGGGGAAAATACCCAGAGGGGCCTGGCTGCTCTTCCTCGGCTGCCGGGAGGGGAAAACACCCAGAGGAGCCTGGCTGCTCATCCTCATACTCTGACACTTCCCAAGCTGGTCTAGGGACACTCACAACAGATAGATAGATAGATAGATAGATAGATAGATAGATAGATAGATAGATAGATAGATAGATAGATAGATAGATAGATAGATAGATAGATAGATAGATGGGTAGATGGATAAAGATAGGCATAAAGAGATGGATGGATGGACGGACAGACGAACGGATGAAGACAGACAGTCAAGCATACAGAGATAGGTGGGTAGATAGATGGGTGGGTGGGTAGATGGATGGATGGATGGATAAAGATAGACATAAAGATGGATGGACGGATGGATGGACGGACGGACGGATAAAGATAGACAGTCAGGCATACAGAGATAGAAAGATAGATGGGTGGGTGAGTGGATGCATAGATGTATGGATGGATGGATAAAGACAGTCAAGCATACAGAGATAGATAGATGGATGGATGGACGGATAAAGATAGACAGGGATACAGAGATAGAAAGATGGATGGATGGATGGATCGATGGACAGACAGACCGACGGATAAAGACAGACAGTCAAGCATACAGAGATAGATAGATAGATAGATAGATAGATAGATAGATAGATAGATAGATAGATAGATAGATAGATAGATAGATAGATAGATAGATAGTTGGGTGGGTGGGTGGATGGATGGACGGACGGACAGACGGACGGACAGACGGACGGATAAAGACAGACAGTCTAGCATACAGAGATAGGTGGGTGGGTAGATGGATGGATGGATAAAGATAGGCATAAAGATGGATGGGTGGACGGACGGACGGATAAAGATAGACAGGCATACAGAGATAGAAAGATAGATGGGTGGGTGAGTGGATGCATAGATGGATGGATGGATAAAGACAGACAGTCGAGCATACAGAGATAGATAGATGGATGGCTGGACGGACGGACGGACGGATAAAGGGATGGACAGACGGACGGACGGACGGATAAAAATAGACAGGCATACAGAGATAGAAAGATGGATGGATGGATGGATGGATAAAGATAGTCAGGAATACAGAGATAGATGGATGGATGGATGGATGGATGGACGGAGAGACAGACCGATGGATAAAGACAGACAGTCAAGCATACAGAGATAGATAGATAGATAGATAGATAGATAGATAGATAGATAGATAGATAGATAGATAGATAGGTAGATAGTTGGGTGTGTGGGTGGATGGATGGATGGACGGACAGACGGACGGATAAAGACAGACAGTCTAGCATACAGAGATAGGTGGGTGGGTAGATGGATGGATGGATAAAGATAGGCATAAAGATGGATGGGTGGACGGACGGACGGACGGATAAAGATGGACAGGCATACAGAGATAGAAAGATAGATGGGTGGGTGAGTGGATGCATAGATGGATGGATGGATAAAGACAGACAGTCAAGCATACAGAGATAGATAGATAGATGGACGGACGGACGGACGGATAAAGGGATGGATGGACAGACAGACGGACGGACGGATAAAGATAGACAGGCATACAGAGATAGAAAGATGGATGGATGGATAAAGTTAGTCAGGAATACAGAGATAGAAAGATGGATGGATGGATGGATGGACGGACAGACATACCGACGGATAAAGACAGACAGTCAAGCATACAGAGATAGATAGATAGGTAGATAGGTGGGTGGGTGGATGGATGGATGGACGGACAGACGGACGGATAAAGACAGCCAGTCAAGCATACAGAGATAGGTGGGTAGATAGATGGGTGGGTGGGTAGATGGATGGATGGATAAAGATAGGCATAAAGATGGATGGATGGATGGATGGACGGACGGACAGATAAAGATAGACAGGCATACAGAGATAGAAAGATAAATAGATGGGTGGGTGAGTGGATGCATAGGTGGATGGATAAAGACAGACTGTCAAGCATACAGAGATAGATAGATGGATGGACGGACGGACGGACGGACGGATAAAGATAGACAGGCATACAGAGATAGAAAGATGGATGGATGGATGGATGGATGGATAAAGTTAGTCAGGAATACAGAGATAGATGGATGGATGGATGGATGGATGGATGGACGGAGAGACAGACCGACGGATAAAGACAGACAGTCAAGCATACAGAGATAGATAGATAGATAGATAGATAGATAGATAGATAGATAGATAGATAGATAGATAGATAGATAGATAGATAGATGGGTAGATGGATAAAGATAGGCATAAAGAGATGGATGGGCGGACGGACAGACGGACGGATAAAGACAGACAGTCAAGCATACAGAGATAGGTGGGTAGATAGATGGGTGGGTGGGTAGATGGATGGATGGATAAAGATAGGCATAAAGAGATGGATGGACGGACGGACAGATGGACGGATAAAGACAGACAGTCAAGCATACAGAGATAGGTGGGTAGATAGATGGGTGGGTGGGTAGATAGATGGATGGATGGATAAAGATAGACATAAAGATGGATGGATGGATGGATGGACGGACGGACGGACGGATAAAGGGATGGATGGATGGACAGACGGACGGACGGATAAAGATAGACAGGCATACAGAGATAGAAAGATGGATGGATGGATAAAGATAGTCAGGAATACAGAGATAGATGGATGGATGGACGGACAGACAGACCGATGGATAAAGACAGACAGTCAAGCATACACAGATAGATAGGTGGGTAGATGGATGGATAAAGATAGGCATAAAGAGATGGATGGACGGACGGATAAAGACAGACAGTCAAGCATACAGAGATAGGTGGGTAGATAGATGGGTGGGTGGGTAGATGGATGGATGGATGGATAAAGATAGACATAAAGATGGATGGATGGATGGATGGATGGACGGACGGATAAAGATAGACAGTCAAGCATACAGATATAGATAGATAGACGGACGGACGGATAAAGACATGGATGGACGGACAGACGGACGGACGGATAAAGATAGACAGGCATACAGAGATAGAAAGATGGATGGATGGATAAAGATAGTCAGGAATTCAGAGATAGATGGATGGATGGACGGACGGACAGACAGACCGACGGATAAAGACAGACAGTCAAGCATACAGAGATAGATAGATAGATGGGTAGATGGATAGATAAAGATAGGCATAAAGAGATGGATGGACGGACAGATAAAGACAGACAGTCAAGCATACAGAGATAGGTGGGTAGATAGATGGGTGGGTGGGTAGACTGCCTGTAAATCTCCTCCCTGTCTGGCTCAGCTGCCGGGAGGGGAAAATACCCAGAGGGGCCTGGCTGCTCTTCCTCGGCTGCCGGGAGGGGAAAACACCCAGAGGAGCCTGGCTGCTCATCCTCATACTCTGACACTTCCCAAGCTGGTCTAGGGACACTCACAACAGATAGATAGATAGATAGATAGATAGATAGATAGATAGATAGATAGATAGATAGATAGATAGATAGATAGATAGATAGATAGATAGATAGATAGATAGATAGATAGATAGATAGTTGGGTGGGTGGGTGGATGGATGGACGGACGGACAGACAGACGGACGGATAAAGACAGACAGTCTAGCATACAGAGATAGGTGGGTGGGTAGATGGATGGATGGATAAAGATAGGCATAAAGATGGATGGGTGGACGGACGGACGGACGGATAAAGATAGACAGGCATACAGAGATAGACAGATAGATGGACGGACGGACGGACGGATAAAGGGATGGATGGACACACAGACGGACGGACGGATAAAGATAGACAGGCATACAGAGATAGAAAGATGGATGGATGGATGGATGGATAAAGATAGTCAGGAATACAGAGATAGATGGATGGATGGATGGACGGAGAGACAGACCGACGGATAAAGACAGACAGTCAAGCATACAGAGATAGATAGATAGATAGATAGATAGATAGATAGATAGATAGATAGATAGATAGATAGATAGATAGTTGGGTGGGTGGGTGGATGGATGGACGGACGGACAGACAGACGGACAGACGGACGGATAAAGACAGACAGTCTAGCATACAGAGATAGGTGGGTGGGTAGATGGATGGATGGATAAAGATAGGCATAAAGATGGATGGGTGGACGGACGGACGGACGGATAAAGATAGACAGGCATACAGAGATAGACAGATAGATGGACGGACGGACGGACGGATAAAGGGATGGATGGACACACAGACGGACGGACGGATAAAGATAGACAGGCATACAGAGATAGAAAGATGGATGGATGGATGGATGGATAAAGTTAGTCAGGAATACAGAGATAGATGGATGGATGGATGGATGGATGGATGGATGGACGGAGAGACAGACCGACGGATAAAGACAGACAGTCAAGCATACAGAGATAGATAGATAGATAGATAGATAGATAGATAGATAGATAGATAGATAGATAGATAGATAGATAGATAGATAGATGGGTAGATGGATAAAGATAGGCATAAAGAGATGGATGGACGGACGGACAGACGGACGGATAAAGACAGACAGTCAAGCATACAGAGATAGGTGGGTAGATAGATGGGTGGGTGGGTAGATGGATGGATGGATAAAGATAGGCATAAAGAGATGGATGGACGGACGGACAGATGGACGGATAAAGACAGACAGTCAAGCATACAGAGATAGGTGGGTAGATAGATGGGTGGGTGGGTAGATGGATGGATGGATAAAGATAGACATAAAGATGGATGGATGGATGGACGGACGGACGGATAAAGATAGACAGTCAAGCATACAGATATGGATGGATGGACAGACGGACGGACGGATAAAGGGATGGATGGACGGAGAGACGGATGGACGGATAAAGATAGACAGGCATACAGAGATAGAAAGATGGATGGATGGATGGATGGATAAAGATAGTCAGGAATACAGAGATAGATGGATGGATGGATGGATGGATGGATGGATGGATGGATGGATGGATGGATGGAGAGACAGACCGACGGATAAAGACAGACAGTCAACCATACAGAGATAGATAGATAGATAGATAGATAGATAGATAGATAGATAGATAGATAGATAGATAGATAGATAGATAGATAGATAGATGGGTAGATGGATAAAGATAGGCATAAAGAGATGGATGGACGGACAGACAGACGGACAAATAAAGATAGACAGGCATACAGAGATAGAAAGATGGATGGATGGATAAAGATAGTCAGGAATACAGAGATAGATGGATGGATGGATAGATGGATGGATGGATGGATGGACGGACAGACAGATGGACGGATAAAGAAAGACAGGCATACAGAGATAGAAAGATGGATGGATGGACGGACAGACAGACCTACGGATAAAGACAGACAGTCAAGCATACAGAGATAGATAGATAGGTAGATAGGTGGGTGGGTGGATGGATGGATGGACGGACAGACGGACGGGTAAAGACAGACAGTCAAGCATACAGAGATAGGTGGGTAGATAGATGGATGGGTGGGTAGATGGATGGATGGATAAAGATAGGCAAAAAGATGGATGGATGGACGGACGGACGGACGGACGGATAAAGATAGACAGGCATACAGAGATAGAAAGATAGATAGGTAGGTGAGTGGATGCATAGATGGATGGATAAAGACAGACAGTCAAGCATACAGAGATAGATAGATGGATGGACGGACGGACGGACGGATAAAGGGATGGATGGACGGACAGACGGACGGACGGATAAAGATAGACAGGCATACAGAGATAGAAAGATGGATGGATGGATAAAGATAGTCAGGAATACAGAGATAGATGGATGGATGGGTGGATGGATGGACGGACGGACAGACAGACGGACAGACGGACGGATAAAGACAGACAGTCTAGCATACAGAGATAGGTGGGTGGGTAGATGGATGGATGGATAAAGATAGGCATAAAGATGGATGGGTGGACGGACGGACGGACGGATAAAGATAGACAGGCATACAGAGATAGAAAGATAGCTGGGTGCGTGAGTGGATGCATAGATGGAAGGATGGATAAAGACAGACAGTCAAGCATACAGAGATAGATAGATAGATAGATAGATAGATAGATAGATAGATAGATAGATAGATAGATAGATAGATAGATAGATAGATAGATAGATAGATAGATAGATAGATGGGTAGATGGATAAAGATAGGCATAAAGAGATGGATGGACGGACGGACAGACGAACGGATGAAGACAGACAGTCAAGCATACAGAGATAGGTGGGTAGATAGATGGGTGGGTGGGTAGATGGATGGATGGATGGATAAAGATAGACACAAAGATGGATGGATGGATGGACGGACGGACGGATAAAGATAGACAGTCAGGCATACAGAGATAGAAAGATAGATGGGTGGGTGAGTGGATGCATAGATGTATGGATGGATGGATAAAGACAGTCAAGCATACAGAGATAGATAGATGGATGGATGGATGGATAAAGATAGACAGGGATACAGAGATAGAAAGATGGATGGATGGATGGATGGACGGAGAGACAGACCGACGGATAAAGACAGACAGTCAAGCATACAGAGATAGATAGATAGATAGATAGATAGATAGATAGATAGATAGATAGATAGATAGATAGATAGATAGATAGATAGATAGATAGATAGATAGATAGATGGGTAGATGGATAAAGATAGGCATAAAGAGATGGATGGGCGGACGGACAGACGGACGGATAAAGACAGACAGTCTAGCATACAAAGATAGGTGGGTGGGTAGATGGATGGATGGATAAAGATAGGCATAAAGATGGATGGGTGGACGGACGGACGGACGGATAAAGATAGACAGGCATACAGAGATAGAAAGATAGCTGGGTGCGTGAGTGGATGCATAGATGGAAGGATGGATAAAGACAGACAGTCAAGCATACAGAGATAGATAGATAGATAGATAGATAGATAGATAGATAGATAGATAGATAGATAGATAGATAGATAGATAGATAGATAGATAGATAGATAGATAGATAGATGGGTAGATGGATAAAGATAGGCATAAAGAGATGGATGGACGGACGGACAGACGAACGGATGAAGACAGACAGTCAAGCATACAGAGATAGGTGGGTAGATAGATGGGTGGGTGGGTAGATGGATGGATGGATGGATAAAGATAGACACAAAGATGGATGGATGGATGGACGGACGGACGGATAAAGATAGACAGTCAGGCATACAGAGATAGAAAGATAGATGGGTGGGTGAGTGGATGCATAGATGTATGGATGGATGGATAAAGACAGTCAAGCATACAGAGATAGATAGATGGATGGATGGATGGATAAAGATAGACAGGGATACAGAGATAGAAAGATGGATGGATGGATGGATGGACAGACAGACCGACGGATAAAGACAGACAGTCAAGCATACAGAGATAGATAGATAGATAGATAGATAGATAGATAGATAGATAGATAGATAGATAGATAGATAGATAGATAGATAGATAGATAGATAGATAGATAGTTGGGTGGGTGGGTGGATGGATGGACGGACGGACAGACGGACGGATAAAGACAGACAGTCTAGCATACAGAGATAGGTGGGTGGGTAGATGGATGGATGGATAAAGATAGGCATAAAGATGGATGGGTGGACGGACGGACGGACGGATAAAGATAGACAGGCATACAGAGATAGACAGATAGATGGACGGACGGACGGACGGATAAAGGGATGGATGGACACACAGACGGACGGACGGATAAAGATAGACAGGCATACAGAGATAGAAAGATGGATGGATGGATGGATGGATAAAGTTAGTCAGGAATACAGAGATAGATGGATGGATGGATGGATGGATGGATGGATGGACGGAGAGACAGACCGACGGATAAAGACAGACAGTCAAGCATACAGAGATAGATAGATAGATAGATAGATAGATAGATAGATAGATAGATAGATAGATAGATAGATAGATAGATAGATAGATGGGTAGATGGATAAAGATAGGCATAAAGAGATGGATGGACGGACGGACAGACGGACGGATAAAGACAGACAGTCAAGCATACAGAGATAGGTGGGTAGATAGATGGGTGGGTGGGTAGATGGATGGATGGATAAAGATAGGCATAAAGAGATGGATGGACGGACGGACAGATGGACGGATAAAGACAGACAGTCAAGCATACAGAGATAGGTGGGTAGATAGATGGGTGGGTGGGTAGATGGATGGATGGATAAAGATAGACATAAAGATGGATGGATGGATGGACGGACGGACGGATAAAGATAGACAGTCAAGCATACAGATATGGATGGATGGACAGACGGACGGACGGATAAAGGGATGGATGGACGGAGAGACGGATGGACGGATAAAGATAGACAGGCATACAGAGATAGAAAGATGGATGGATGGATGGATGGATAAAGATAGTCAGGAATACAGAGATAGATGGATGGATGGATGGATGGATGGATGGATGGATGGATGGAGAGACAGACCGACGGATAAAGACAGACAGTCAACCATACAGAGATAGATAGATAGATAGATAGATAGATAGATAGATAGATAGATAGATAGATAGATAGATAGATAGATAGATAGATAGATAGATGGGTAGATGGATAAAGATAGGCATAAAGAGATGGATGGACGGACAGACAGACGGACAAATAAAGATAGACAGGCATACAGAGATAGAAAGATGGATGGATGGATAAAGATAGTCAGGAATACAGAGATAGATGGATGGATGGATAGATGGATGGATGGATGGATGGACGGACAGACAGATGGACGGATAAAGAAAGACAGGCATACAGAGATAGAAAGATGGATGGATGGACGGACAGACAGACCTACGGATAAAGACAGACAGTCAAGCATACAGAGATAGATAGATAGGTAGATAGGTGGGTGGGTGGATGGATGGATGGACGGACAGACGGACGGGTAAAGACAGACAGTCAAGCATACAGAGATAGGTGGGTAGATAGATGGATGGGTGGGTAGATGGATGGATGGATAAAGATAGGCAAAAAGATGGATGGATGGACGGACGGACGGACGGACGGACGGATAAAGATAGACAGGCATACAGAGATAGAAAGAAAGATAGGTAGGTGAGTGGATGCATAGATGGATGGATAAAGACAGACAGTCAAGCATACAGAGATAGATAGATGGATGGACGGACGGACAGACGGATAAAGGGATGGATGGACGGACAGACGGACGGACGGATAAAGATAGACAGGCATACAGAGATAGAAAGATGGATGGATGGATAAATATAGTCAGGAATACAGAGATAGATGGATGGATGGATGGATGGATGGATGGATGGATGGACGGAGAGATAGACCGACGGATAAAGACAGACAGTCACGCATACAGAGATAGATAGAGAAATAGATAGATAGATAGATAGATAGATAGATAGATAGATAGATAGATAGATAGATAGATAGATAGATGGGTAGATGGATAAAGATAGGCATAAAGAGATGGATGGACGGACAGACGGACTGATAAAGACAGACAGTCAAGCATACAGAGATAGGTGGGTAGATAGATGGGTGGGTGGGCAGATGGATGGATGGATAAAGATAGGCATAAAGATGGATGGATGGACGGACGGACGGACGGATAAAGATAGACAGTCAGGCATACAGAGATAGAAAGATAGATGGGTGGGTGAGTGCATGCATAGATGGATGGATGGATGGATGGATGGATGGATGGATGGATAAAGACAGTCAAGCATACAGAGATAGATAGATGGATGGATGGACGGATAAAGGGATGGATGGACGGACAGACAGACGGACGGATAAAGATAGACAGGCATACAGAGATAGAAAGATGGATGGATGGACGGACAGACAGACAGACCGACGGATAAAGACAGACAGTCAAGCATACAGAGATAGATAGATAGATAGATAGGTAGATAGTTGGGTGGGTGGGTGGATGGATGGATGGACGGACAGACGGACAAATAAAGACAGAAAGTCAAGCATACAGAGATAGGTGGGTAGATAGATGGGTGGGTGGGTAGATGGATGGATGGATAAAGATAGACATAAAGATGGATGGATGGATTGACGGACGGACGGATAAAGATAGACAGTCAGGCATACTGAGATAGAAAGGTAGATGGGTGGGTGAGTGGATGCATAGATGTATGGATGGATGGATAAAGACAGTCAAGCATACAGAGATAGATAGATGGATGGATGGATGGATAAAGATAGACAGGCATACAGAGATAGAAAGATGGATGGATGGATGGACGGAGAGACAGACCGACGGATAAAGACAGACAGTCAAGCATACAGAGATAGATAGATAGATAGATAGATAGATAGATAGATAGATAGATAGATAGATAGATAGATAGATAGATAGATAGATAGATAGATAGATAGATAGATAGGTAGATAGTTGGGTGGGTGGGTGGGTGGATGGATGGACGGACAGACGGACGGATAAAGACAGACAGTCAAGCATACAGAGATAGGTGGGTGGGTAGATGGATGGATGGATAAAGATAGGCATAAAGATGGATGGATGGACGGACGGATAAACATAGACAGTCAGGCATACAGAGATAGAAAGATAGATGTGTGGGTGAGTGGATGCATAGATGGATGAATGGATGGATGAAGACAGTCAAGCATACAGAGATAGATGGATGGATGGATGGACGGACGGACGGACGGATAAAGGGATGGATGGATGGACAGACAGACGGATGGATAAAGATAGACAGGCATACAGAGATAGAAAGATGGATGGATGGACGGACAGACAGACCGACGGATAAAGACAGATAGTCAAGCATACAGAGATAGATAGATAGATAGATAGATAGATAGATAGATAGATAGATAGATAGATAGATAGATAGATAGATAGATAGATAGGTAGGTAGATAGTTGGGTGGGTGGGTGGATGGATGGATGGAGGGAGGGACAGACGGACGGATAAAGACAGACAGTCAAGCATACAGAGATAGGTGGGTAGATAGATGGATGGGTGGGTAGATGGATGGATGGATAAAGATAGGCATAAAGATGAATGGATGTTTGGACGGACGGACGGATAAAGATAGACAGGCATACAGAGATAGAAAGATAGATGGGTGGGTGGGTAGATAGATGGATGGATGGATAAAGACAGACAGTCAAGCATACAGAGATAGATAGATAGATGGATGGATGGACGGATAAAAGGATGGATGGACGGACAGACGGACGGACGGATAAAGATAGACAGGCATATAGAGATAGAAAGATGGATGGATGGATGGATGGATGGATACCGATAGTCAGGAATACAGAGATAGATGGATGGATGGATGGATGGATGGATGGACGGAGAGACAGACCGACGGATAAAGACAGACAGTCAAGCATACAGAGATAGATAGATAGATAGATAGATAGATAGATAGATAGATAGATAGATAGATAGATAGATAGATAGATGGGTAGATGGATAAAGATAGGCATAAAGAGATGGATGGATGGACGGACAGACGGACGGATAAAGACAGAAAGTCAAGCATACAGAGATAGGTGGGTAGATAGATGGGTGGGTGGGTAGATGGATGGATGGATAAAGATAGGCATAAAGATGGATGGATGGACGGACGGACGGATAAAGATAGACAGTCAGGCATGCAGAGATAGAAAGATAGATGGGTGGGTGAGTGGATGCATAGATGTATGGATGGATGGATAAAGATAGACAGGCATACAGAGATAGAAAGATGGATGGATGGATGGATGGATGGATGGACGGACAGACAGACCGACGGATAAAGACAGACAGTCAAGCATACAGAGATAGATAGATAGGTAGATAGGTGGGTGGGTGGATGGATGGATGGACGGACAGATGGACGGATAAAGACAGACAGTCAAGCATACAGAGATAGGTGGGTAGATAGATAGATGGATGGGTGGGTAAATGGATGGATGGATAAAGATAGGCATAAAGATGGATGGATGGATGGACGGACGGACGGACGGATAAAGATAGACAGGCATACAGAGATAGAAAGATAAATAGATGGGTGGGTGAGTGGATGCATAGATGGATGGATAAAGACAGACAGTCAAGCATACAGAGATAGATAGATGGATGGACGGATGGACGGACAGACGGATAAAGGGATTGATGGACGGACAGACGGACGGATAGACAGACGGATGGATAAAGACAGACAGTCAAGCATACAGAGATAGATAGATAGATGGATGGACGGACGGACGGACGGATAAAAGGATGGATGGACGGACAGAGGGACGGACGGATAAAGACAGACAGTCAAGCATACAGAGATAGATAGATAGATAGATAGATAGATAGATAGATAGATAGATAGATAGATAGATAGATAGATAGATAGATAGATAGATAGATGGGTAGATGGATAAAGATAGGCATAAAGAGATGGATGGATGGACGGAAAGACGGACGGATAAAGACAGACAGTCAAGCATACAGAGATAGGTGGGTAGATAGATGGGTGGGTGGGTAGATGGATGGATGGATAAAGATAGGCATAAAGATGGATGGATGGACGGACGGACGGATAAAGATTGACAGTCAGGCATGCAGAGATAGAAAGATAGATGGGTGGGTGAGTGGATGCATAGATGTATGGATGGATGGATAAAGACAGTCAAGCATACAGATATAGATAGATGGATGGATGGACGGATAAAGATAGACAGGCATACAGAGATAGAAAGATGGATGCATGGATGGATGGACGGACAGACATACCGACGGATAAAGACAGACAGTCAAGCATACAGAGATAGATAGATAGGTAGATAGGTGGATGGGTGGATGGATGGATGGACGGACAGACGGACGGATAAAGACAGCCAGTCAAGCATACAGAGATAGGTGGGTAGATAGATGGATGGGTGGGTAGATGGATGGATGGATAAAGATAGGCATAAAGATGGATGGATGGATGGACGGACGGACGGACGGATAAAGATAGACAGGCATACAGAGATAGAAAGATAAATAGATGGGTGGGTGAGTGGATGCATAGATGGATGGATAAAGACAGACAGTCAAGCATACAGAGATAGATAGATGGATGGACGGATGGACGGACGGAAGGATAAAGGGATTGATGGACGGACAGACGGACGGACGGACGGATAAAGATAGACAGGCATACAGAGATAGAAAGATGGATGGATGGACGGACAGACAGACGGACGGATAAAGCGATTGATGGACGGACAGACGGACGGACGGACGGATAAAGATAGACAGGCATACAGAGATAGAAAGATAAATAGATGGGTGGGTGAGTGGATGCATAGATGGATGGATGGATAAAGACAGACAGTCAAGCATACAGAGATAGAAAGATGGATGGATGGATGGATGGATGGATAAAGATAGTCAGGAATACAGAGATAGATGGATGGATGGATGGATGGATGGATGGATGGATGGATGGATGGATGGATGGACGGAGAGACAGACCGACGGATAAAGACAGACAGTCAAGCATACAGAGATAGATAGATAGATAGATAGATAGATAGATAGATAGATAGATAGATAGATAGATAGATAGATAGATAGATAGATAGATGGGTAGATAGATAGATGGGTAGATGGGTAGATGGATAAAGATAGGCATAAAGAGATGGATGGACGGACGGACAGACGGATGGATAAAGACAGACAGTGAAGCATACAGAGATAGGTGGGTAGATAGATGGGTGGGTGGGTAGATGGCTGGATGGATAAAGATAGGCATAAAAATGGATTGACAGACGGACGGATAAAGATAGACAGTCAGGCATACCGAGATAGAAAGATAGATGGGTGGGTGAGTGGATGCATAGATGTATGGATGGATGGATAAAGACAGTCAAGCATACAGAGATAGATAGATGCATAGACGGATGGATAAAGACAGACAGTCAAGCATACAGAGATAGATAGATAGGTAGATAGGTGGGTGGGTGGATGGATGGATGGACGGACAGACGGACGGATAAAGACAGACAGTCAAGCATACAGAGATAGGTGGGTAGATAGATGGATGGGTGGGTAGATGGATGGACGGATAAAGATAGGCATCAAGATGGATGGATGGATGGATAAAGACAGTCAAGCATACAGAGATAGATAGATGCATAGATGGACGGATAAAGATAGACAGGCATACAGAGATAGATGGATGGATGGATAGATGGATGGATGGATGGACGGACAGACAGACCGACGGATAAAGACAGACAGTCAAGCATACAGAGATAGATAGATGGGTAGATGGATGGATAAAGATAGGCATAAAGAGATGGATGGACGGACGGAGAAAGACAGACAGTCAAGCATACAGAGATAGATGGATGGATGGATGGACGGACAGACGGACGGATAAAGGGATGGATGGACGGACAGACGGACAGATAAAGACAGACAGTCAAGCATACAGAGATAGATAGATAGATAGATAGATAGATAGATAGATAGATAGATAGATAGATAGATAGATAGATAGATAGATAGATAGGTAGATAGATAGGTAGGTAGATAGATGGGTAGATGGATAAAGATAGGCATAAAGAGATGGATGGATGGAGGGACAGACGGACGGATAAAGACAGACAGTCAAGCATACAGAGATAGGTGGGTAGATAGTTGGGAGGGTGGGTAGATGGATGGATGGATGGATAAAGATAGGCATAAAGATGGATGGACAGACAGACGGACGGACGGATAAAGATAGACAGGCATACAGAGATAGAAAGATGGATGGATGGATAAAGATAGTCAGGAATACAGAGATAGATGGATGGATGGATGGACGGAGAGACAGACCGACGGATAAAGACAGACAGTCAAGCATACAGAGATAGATAGATAGATAGATAGATAGATAGATAGATAGATAGATAGATAGATAGATAGATAGATAGATAGATAGATAGATAGATAGATGGGTAGATGGATAAAGATAGGCATAAAGAGATGGATGGGCGGACGGACAGACGGACGGATAAAGACAGTCAAGCATACAGAGATAGGTGGGTAGATAGATGGGTGGGTGGGTAGATGGATGGATAAAGATAGACATCAGGATGGATGGACGGACGGACGGACGGATAAAGATAGACAGTCAAGCATACAGATATGGATGGATGGACGGACGGACGGACGGATAAAGATAGACAGTCAGGCATACAGAGATAGAAAGATAGATGGGTGGGTGAGTGGATGCATAGATGGATGGATGGATGGATAAAGACAGTCAAGGATACAGAGATAGATAGATGGATGGATGGACGGATAAAGATAGACAGGCATACAGAGATAGAAAGATGGATGGATGGATGGATGGATGGACGGACAGACAGACGGACGGATAAAGACAGACAGTCAAGCATACAGAGATAGATAGATAGGTAGATAGGTGGGTGGGTGGATGGATGGATGGACGGACAGACGGACGGATAAAGATAGACAGGCATACAGAGATAGAAAGATAGATGGGTGGGTGAGTGGATGCATAGATGGATGGATGGATAAAGACAGACAGTCAAGCATACAGAGATAGATAGATGGATGGCTGGACGGACGGACGGACGGATAAAGGGATGGACAGACGGACGGACGGATAAAGATAGACAGGCATACAGAGATAGAAAGATGGATGGATGGATGGATGGATAAAGATAGTCAGGAATACAGAGATAGATGGATGGATGGATGGACGGAGAGACAGACCGACGGATAAAGACAGACAGTCAAGCATACAGAGATAGATAGATAGATAGATAGATAGATAGATAGATAGATAGATAGATAGATAGATAGATAGATAGATAGATAGGTAGATAGTTGGGTGTGTGGGTGGATGGATGGATGGACGGACAGACGGACGGATAAAGACAGACAGTCTAGCATACAGAGATATGTGGGTGGGTAGATGGATGGATGGATAAAGATAGGCATAAAGATGGATGGGTGGACGGACGGACGGACGGATAAAGATAGACAGGCATACAGAGATAGACAGATAGATGGACGGACGGACGGACGGATAAAGGGATGGATGGACAGACAGACGGACGGACGGATAAAGATAGACAGGCATACAGAGATAGAAAGATGGATGGATGGATAAAGTTAGTCAGGAATACAGAGATAGAAAGATGGATAGATGGATGGACGGACAGACGGATAAAGGGATTGATGGACGGACAGACGGACGGACAGACAGACGGATGGATAAAGACAGACAGTCAAGCATACAGAGATAGATAGATAGATAGATGGATGGACGGACGGACGGACGGATAAAAGGATGGATGGACGGACAGAGGGACGGACGGATAAAGACAGACAGTCAAGCATACAGAGATAGATAGATAGATAGATAGATAGATAGATAGATAGATAGATAGATAGATAGATAGATAGATAGATAGATAGATGGGTAGATGGATAAAGATAGGCATAAAGAGATGGATGGATGGACGGAAAGACGGACGGATAAAGACAGACAGTCAAGCATACAGAGATAGGTGGGTAGATAGATGGGTGGGTGGGTAGATGGATGGATGGATAAAGATAGGCATAAAGATGGATGGATGGACGGACGGACGGATAAAGATTGACAGTCAGGCATGCAGAGATAGAAAGATAGATGGGTGGGTGAGTGGATGCATAGATGTATGGATGGATGGATAAAGACAGTCAAGCATACAGATATAGATAGATGGATGGATGGACGGATAAAGATAGACAGGCATACAGAGATAGAAAGATGGATGCATGGATGGATGGACGGACAGACATACCGACGGATAAAGACAGACAGTCAAGCATACAGAGATAGATAGATAGGTAGATAGGTGGATGGGTGGATGGATGGATGGACGGACAGACGGACGGATAAAGACAGACAGTCAAGCATACAGAGATAGGTGGGTAGATAGATGGATGGGTGGGTAGATGGATGGATGGATAAAGATAGGCATAAAGATGGATGGATGGATGGACGGACGGACGGACGGATAAAGATAGACAGGCATACAGAGATAGAAAGATAAATAGATGGGTGGGTGAGTGGATGCATAGATGGATGGATAAAGACAGACAGTCAAGCATACAGAGATAGATAGATGGATGGACGGATGGACGGACGGACGGATAAAGGGATTGATGGACGGACAGACGGACGGACGGACGGATAAAGATAGACAGGCATACAGAGATAGAAAGATGGATGGATGGACGGACAGACAGACGGACGGATAAAGGGATTGATGGACGGACAGACGGACGGACGGACGGATAAAGATAGACAGGCATACAGAGATAGAAAGATAAATAGATGGGTGGGTGAGTGGATGCATAGATGGATGGATAAAGACAGACAGTCAAGCATACAGAGATAGATAGATAGATGGATGGACGGACGGACGGACGGATAAAAGGATGGATGGACGGACAGACGGACGGACGGACGGATAAAGATAGACAGGCATACAGAGATAGAAAGATAGATGGGTGGGTGAGTGGATGCATAGATGGATGGATGGATAAAGACATACAGTCAAGCATACAGAGATAGAAAGATGGATGGATGGATGGATGGATAAAGATAGTCAGGAATACAGAGATAGATGGATGGATGGATGGATGGATGGATGGATGGATGGATGGATGGATGGATGGATGGATGGATGGATGGATGGACGGAGAGACAGACTGACGGATAAAGACAGACAGTCAAGCATACAGAGATAGATAGATAGATAGATAGATAGATAGATAGATAGATAGATAGATAGATAGATAGATGGGTAGATAGATGGATGGGTAGATGGGTAGATGGATAAAGATAGGCATAAAGAGATGGATGGACGGACGGACAGACAGACGGATGGATAAAGACAGACAGTGAAGCATACAGAGATAGGTGGGTAGATAGATGGGTGGGTGGGTAGATGGATGGATGGATAAAGATAGGCATAAAAATGGATTGACAGACGGACGGATAAAGATAGACAGTCAGGCATACCGAGATAGAAAGATAGATGGGTGGGTGAGTGGATGCATAGATGTATGGATGGATGGATAAAGACAGTCAAGCATACAGAGATAGATAGATGCATAGATGGATGGATAAAGACAGACAGTCAAGCATACAGAGATAGATAGATAGGTAGATAGGTGGGTGGGTGGATGGATGGATGGACGGACAGACGGACGGATAAAGACAGACAGTCAAGCATACAGAGATAGGTGGGTAGATAGATGGATGGGTGGGTAGATGGATGGATGGATAAAGATAGGCATAAAGATGGATGGATGGATGGACGGACGGACGGACGGATAAAGATAGACAGGCATACAGAGATAGAAAGATAAATAGATGGGTGGGTGAGTGGATGCATAGATGGATGGATAAAGACAGACAGTCAAGCATACAGAGATAGATAGATGGATGGACGGATGGACGGACGGACGGATAAAGGGATTGATGGACGGACAGACGGACGGACGGACGGATAAAGATAGACAGGCATACAGAGATAGATAGATAGATGGATGGACGGACGGACGGACGGATAAAAGGATGAATGGACAGACAGACGGACGGACGGACGGATAAAGATAGACAGGCATACAGAGATAGAAAGATAGATGGGTGGGTGAGTGGATGCATAGATGGATGGATGGATAAAGACAGACAGTCAAGCATACAGAGATAGAAAGATGGATGGATGGATGGATGGATAAAGATAGTCAGGAATACAGAGATAGATGGATGGATGGATGGATGGATGGATGGATGGATGGATGGATGGATGGATGGATGGATGGACGGAGAGACAGACCGACGGATAAAGACAGACAGTCAAGCATACAGAGATAGATAGATAGATAGATAGATAGATAGATAGATAGATAGATAGATAGATAGATAGATAGGTAGGTAGGTAGATAGATAGATAGATGGGTAGATGGATAAAGATAGGCATAAAGAGATGGATGGATGGAGGGACAGACGGACGGATAAAGACAGACAATCAAGCATACAGAGATAGGTGGGTAGATAGATGGGTGGGTGGGTAGATGGATGGATGGATGGATAAAGATAGGCATAAAGATGGATGGACAGACAGACGGACGGACGGATAAAGATAGACAGGCATACAGAGATAGAAAGATGGATGGATGGATGGATGGATAAAGATAGTCAGGAATACAGAGATAGATGGATGGATGGATGGACGGAGAGACAGACCGACGGATAAAGACAGACAGTCAAGCATACAGAGATAGATAGATAGATAGATAGATAGATAGATAGATAGATAGATAGATAGATAGATAGATAGATAGATAGATAGATAGATAGATAGATAGATAGATGGGTAGATGGATAAAGATAGGCATAAAGAGATGGATGGGCGGACGGACAGACGGACGGATAAAGACAGACAGTCAACCATACAGAGATAGGTGGGTAGATAGATGGGTGGGTGGGTAGATGGATGGATGGATGGATAAAGACAGGCATAAAGATGGATGGATGGACGGACGGACGGATAAAGATAGACAGTCAGGCATACAGAGATAGAAAGATAGATGGGTGGGTGAGTGGATGCATAGATGGATGGATGGATGGATAAAGACAGTCAAGGATACAGAGATAGATAGATGGATGGATGGACGGATAAAGATAGACAGGCATACAGAGATAGAAAGATGGATGGATGGATGGATGGATGGACGGACAGACAGACAGACGGACGGATAAAGACAGACAGTCAAGCATACAGAGATAGATAGATAGGTAGATAGGTGGGTGGGTGGATGGATGGATGGACGGACAGACGGACGGATAAAGATAGACAGGCATACAGAGATAGAAAGATAGATGGGTGGGTGAGTGGATGCATAGATGGATGGATGGATAAAGACAGACAGTCAAGCATACAGAGATAGATAGATGGATGGCTGGACGGACGGACGGACGGATAAAGGGATGGACAGACGGACGGACGGATAAAGATAGACAGGCATACAGAGATAGAAAGATGGATGGATGGATGGATGGATAAAGATAGTCAGGAATACAGAGATAGATGGATGGATAGATAGATAGATAGATAGATAGATAGATAGATAGATAGATAGATAGATAGATAGATAGGTAGATAGTTGGGTGTGTGGGTGGATGGATGGATGGACGGACAGACGGACGGATAAAGACAGACAGTCAAGCATACAGAGATAGATAGATAGATAGATAGATAGATAGATAGATAGATAGATAGATAGATAGATAGATAGATAGATAGATAGATGGGTAGATGGATAAAGATAGGCATAAAGAGATGGATGGATGGACGGAAAGACGGACGGATAAAGACAGACAGTCAAGCATACAGAGATAGGTGGGTAGATAGATGGGTGGGTGGGTAGATGGATGGATGGATAAAGATAGGCATAAAGATGGATGGATGGACGGACGGACGGATAAAGATTGACAGTCAGGCATGCAGAGATAGAAAGATAGATGGGTGGGTGAGTGGATGCATAGATGTATGGATGGATGGATAAAGACAGTCAAGCATACAGATATAGATAGATGGATGGATGGACGGATAAAGATAGACAGGCATACAGAGATAGAAAGATGGATGCATGGATGGATGGACGGACAGACATACCGACGGATAAAGACAGACAGTCAAGCATACAGAGATAGATAGATAGGTAGATAGGTGGATGGGTGGATGGATGGATGGACGGACAGACGGACGGATAAAGACAGACAGTCAAGCATACAGAGATAGGTGGGTAGATAGATGGATGGGTGGGTAGATGGATGGATGGATAAAGATAGGCATAAAGATGGATGGATGGATGGACGGACGGACGGACGGATAAAGATAGACAGGCATACAGAGATAGAAAGATAAATAGATGGGTGGGTGAGTGGATGCATAGATGGATGGATAAAGACAGACAGTCAAGCATACAGAGATAGATAGATGGATGGACGGATGGACGGACGGACGGATAAAGGGATTGATGGACGGACAGACGGACGGACGGACGGATAAAGATAGACAGGCATACAGAGATAGAAAGATGGATGGATGGACGGACAGACAGACGGACGGATAAAGGGATTGATGGACGGACAGACGGACGGACGGACGGATAAAGATAGACAGGCATACAGAGATAGAAAGATAAATAGATGGGTGGGTGAGTGGATGCATAGATGGATGGATAAAGACAGACAGTCAAGCATACAGAGATAGATAGATAGATGGATGGACGGACGGACGGACGGATAAAAGGATGGATGGACGGACAGACGGACGGACGGACGGATAAAGATAGACAGGCATACAGAGATAGAAAGATAGATGGGTGGGTGAGTGGATGCATAGATGGATGGATGGATAAAGACATACAGTCAAGCATACAGAGATAGAAAGATGGATGGATGGATGGATGGATAAAGATAGTCAGGAATACAGAGATAGATGGATGGATGGATGGATGGATGGATGGATGGATGGATGGATGGATGGATGGATGGACGGAGAGACAGACCGACGGATAAAGACAGACAGTCAAGCATACAGAGATAGATAGATAGATAGATAGATAGATAGATAGATAGATAGATAGATAGATAGATAGATAGATAGATAGATAGATAGATAGATAGATGGGTAGATAGATGGATGGGTAGATGGGTAGATGGATAAAGATAGGCATAAAGAGATGGATGGACGGACGGACAGACAGACGGATGGATAAAGACAGACAGTGAAGCATACAGAGATAGGTGGGTAGATAGATGGGTGGGTGGGTAGATGGATGGATGGATAAAGATAGGCATAAAAATGGATTGACAGACGGACGGATAAAGATAGACAGTCAGGCATACCGAGATAGAAAGATAGATGGGTGGGTGAGTGGATGCATAGATGTATGGATGGATGGATAAAGACAGTCAAGCATACAGAGATAGATAGATGCATAGATGGATGGATAAAGACAGACAGTCAAGCATACAGAGATAGATAGATAGGTAGATAGGTGGGTGGGTGGATGGATGGATGGACGGACAGACGGACGGATAAAGACAGACAGTCAAGCATACAGAGATAGGTGGGTAGATAGATGGATGGGTGGGTAGATGGATGGATGGATAAAGATAGGCATAAAGATGGATGGATGGATGGACGGACGGACGGACGGATAAAGATAGACAGGCATACAGAGATAGAAAGATAAATAGATGGGTGGGTGAGTGGATGCATAGATGGATGGATAAAGAAAGGGAGTCAAGCATACAGAGATAGATAGATGGATGGACGGATGGACGGACGGACGGATAAAGGGATTGATGGACGGACAGACGGACGGACGGACGGATAAAGATAGACAGGCATACAGAGATAGAAAGATGGATGGATGGACGGACAGACAGACGGACGGATAAAGGGATTGATGGATGGACAGACAGACGGACGGACGGATAAAGATAGACAGGCATACAGAGATAGAAAGATAAATAGATGGGTGGGTGAGTGGATGCATAGATGGATGGATAAAGACAGACAGTCAAGCATACAGAGATAGATAGATAGATGGATGGACGGACGGACGGACGGATAAAAGGATGGATGCACAGACAGACGGACGGACGGACGGATAAAGATAGACAGGCATACAGAGATAGAAAGATAGATGGGTGGGTGAGTGGATGCATAGATGGATGGATGGATAAAGACAGACAGTCAAGCATACAGAGATAGAAAGATGGATGGATGGATGGATGGATAAAGATAGTCAGGAATACAGAGATAGATGGATGGATGGATGGATGGATGGATGGATGGATGGATGGATGGATGGATGGATGGATGGACGGAGAGACAGACCGACGGATAAAGACAGACAGTCAAGCATACAGAGATAGATAGATAGATAGATAGATAGATAGATAGATAGATAGATAGATAGATAGATAGATAGATAGATAGATAGATGGGTAGATAGATAGATGGGTAGATGGGTAGATGGATAAAGATAGGCATAAAGAGATGGATGGACGGACGGACAGACAGACGGATGGATAAAGACAGACAGTGAAGCATACAGAGATAGGTGGGTAGATAGATGGGTGGGTGGGTAGATGGATGGATGGATAAAGATAGGCATAAAAATGGATTGACAGACGGACGGATAAAGATAGACAGTCAGGCATACCGAGATAGAAAGATAGATGGGTGGGTGAGTGGATGCATAGATGTATGGATGGATGGATAAAGACAGTCAAGCATACAGAGATAGATAGATGCATAGATGGATGGATAAAGACAGACAGTCAAGCATACAGAGATAGATAGATAGGTAGATAGGTGGGTGGGTGGATGGATGGATGGACGGACAGACGGACGGATAAAGACAGACAGTCAAGCATACAGAGATAGGTGGGTAGATAGATGGATGGGTGGGTAGATGGATGGACGGATAAAGATAGGCATCAAGATGGATGGATGGATGGATAAAGACAGTCAAGCATACAGAGATAGATAGATGCATAGATGGACGGATAAAGATAGACAGGCATACAGAGATAGATGGATGGATGGATAGATGGATGGATGGATGGACGGACAGACAGACCGACGGATAAAGACAGACAGTCAAGCATACAGAGATAGATAGATGGGTAGATGGATGGATAAAGATAGGCATAAAGAGATGGATGGACGGACGGAGAAAGACAGACAGTCAAGCATACAGAGATAGATGGATGGATGGATGGACGGACAGACGGACGGATAAAGGGATGGATGGACGGACAGACAGACGGACGGATAAAGACAGACAGTCAAGCATACAGAGATAGATAGATAGATAGATAGATAGATAGATAGATAGATAGATAGATAGATAGATAGATAGGTAGGTAGATAGATGGGTAGATGGATAAAGATAGGCATAAAGAGATGGATGGATGGAGGGACAGACGGACGGATAAAGACAGACAGTCAAGCATACAGAGATAGGTGGGTAGATAGTTGGGTGGGTGGGTAGATGGATGGATGGATGGATAAAGATAGGCATAAAGATGGATGGACAGACAGACGGACGGACGGATAAAGATAGACAGGCATACAGTGATAGAAAGATGGATGGATGGATGGATGGATAAAGATAGTCAGGAATACAGAGATAGATGGATGGATGGATGGACGGAGAGACAGACCGACGGATAAAGACAGACAGTCAAGCATACAGAGATAGATAGATAGATAGATAGATAGATAGATAGATAGATAGATAGATAGATAGATAGATAGATAGATAGATAGATAGATAGATAGATGGGTAGATGGATAAAGATAGGCATAAAGAGATGGATGGGCGGACGGACAGACGGACGGATAAAGACAGACAGTCAACCATACAGAGATAGGTGGGTAGATAGATGGGTGGGTGGGTAGATGGATGGATGGATGGATAAAGACAGGCATAAAGATGGATGGATGGACGGACGGACGGATAAAGATAGACAGTCAGGCATACAGAGATAGAAAGATAGATGGGTGGGTGAGTGGATGCATAGATGGATGGATGGATGGATAAAGACAGTCAAGGATACAGAGATAGATAGATGGATGGATGGACGGATAAAGATAGACAGGCATACAGAGATAGAAAGATGGATGGATGGATGGATGGATGGACGGACAGACAGACGGACGGATAAAGACAGACAGTCAAGCATACAGAGATAGATAGATAGGTAGATAGGTGGGTGGGTGGATGGATGGATGGACGGACAGACGGACGGATAAAGATAGACAGGCATACAGAGATAGAAAGATAGATGGGTGGGTGAGTGGATGCATAGATGGATGGATGGATAAAGACAGACAGTCAAGCATACAGAGATAGATAGATGGATGGACGGATGGACGGACGGACGGATAAAGGGATTGATGGACGGAAAGACGGACGGATAAAGACAGACAGTCAAGCATACAGAGATAGGTGGGTAGATAGATGGGTGGGTGGGTAGATGGATGGATGGATAAAGATAGGCATAAAGATGGATGGATGGACGGACGGACGGATAAAGATTGACAGTCAGGCATGCAGAGATAGAAAGATAGATGGGTGGGTGAGTGGATGCATAGATGTATGGATGGATGGATAAAGACAGTCAAGCATACAGATATAGATAGATGGATGGATGGACGGATAAAGATAGACAGGCATACAGAGATAGAAAGATGGATGGATGGATGGATGGACGGAGAGACATACCGACGGATAAAGACAGACAGTCAAGCATACAGAGATAGATAGATAGGTAGATAGGTGGGTGGGTGGATGGATGGATGGATGGACAGACGGACGGATAAAGACAGACAGTCAAGCATACAGAGATAGGTGGGTAGATAGATGGATGGGTGGGTAGATGGATGGATGGATAAAGATAGGCATAAAGATGGATGGATGGATGGACGGATGGACAGATAAAGATAGACAGGCATACAGAGATAGAAAGATAAATAGATGGGTGGGTGAGTGGATGCATAGGTGGATGGATAAAGACAGACAGTCAAGCATACAGAGATAGATAGATGGATGGACGGATGGACAAACGGACGGACGGATAAAGGGATTGATGGACGGATAGACGGACGGACGGACGGATAAAGATAGACAGGCATACAGAGATAGAAGGATGGATGGATGGACAGACAGACAGACGGACGGATAAAGACAGACAGTCAAGCATACAGAGATAGGTGGGTAGATAGATGGGTGGGTGGGCAGATGGATGGATGGATGGATAAAGATAGGCATAAAGATGGATGGATGGATTGACGGACGGACGGATAAAGATAGACAGTCAGGCATACCGAGATAGAAAGATAGATGGGTGGGTGAGTGGATGCATAGATGTATGGATGGAAGGATAAAGACAGTCAAGCATACAGAGATAGATAGATGGATGGATGGACGGATAAAGATAGACAGGCATACAGAGATAGAAAGATGGATGGATGGATGGACGGAGAGACAGACAGTCAAGTATACAGAGATAGGTGGGTAGATAGATGGATGGGTGGGTAGATGGATGGATAAAGATAGGCATAAAGATGGATGGATGGATGGATGGACGGACGGACGGATAAAGATAGACAGGCATACAGAGATAGAAAGATAGATGGGTGGGTGAGTGGATGCATAGATGGATGGATGGATAAAGACAGACAGTCAAGCATACAGAGATAGAAAGATGGATGGATGGATGGATGGATAAAGATAGTCAGGAATACAGAGATAGATGGATGGATGGATGGATGGATGGATGGACGGAGAGACAGACCGACGGATAAAGAAAGACAGGCATACAGAGATAGAAAGATGGATGGATGGACGGACAGACAGACCTACGGATAAAGACAGACAGTCAAGCATACAGAGATAGATAGATAGGTAGATAGGTGGGTGGGTGGATGGATGGATGGACGGACAGACGGACGGATAAAGACAGACAGTCGAGCATACAGAGATAGGTGGGTAGATAGATGGATGGGTGGGTAGATGGATGGATGGATAAAGATAGGCAAAAAGATGGATGGATGGACGGACGGACGGACGGACGGATAAAGATAGACAGGCATACAGAGATAGAAAGATAGATAGGTAGGTGAGTGGATGCATAGATGGATGGATAAAGACAGACAGTCAAGCATACAGAGATAGATGGAGGGACGGACGGACGGACGGATAAAGATAGACAGGCATACAGAGATAGAAAGATAGATAGGTAGGTGAGTGGATGCATAGATGGATGGATAAAGACAGACAGTCAAGCATACAGAGATAGATAGATAGATAGATAGATAGATAGATAGATAGATAGATAGATAGATAGATAGATAGATAGATAGATAGATAGATAGATAGATAGATAGTTAGATAGATGGGTAGATGGGTAGATGGATAAAGATAGGCATAAAGAGATGGATGGACGGACGGACAGACGGATGGATAAAGACAGACAGTGAAGCATACAGAGATAGGTGGGTAGATAGATGGGTGGGTGGGTAGATGGATGGATGAATAAAGATAGGCATAAAAATGGATTGACAGACGGACGGATAAAGATAGACAGTCAAGCATACCGAGATAGAAAGATAGATGGGTGGGTGAGTGGATGCATAGATGTATGGATGGATGGATAAAGACAGTCAAGCATACAGAGATAGATAGATGCATAGATGGATGGATAAAGACAGACAGTCAAGCATACAGAGATAGATAGATAGGTAGATAGGTGGGTGGGTGGATGGATGGATGGACGGACAGACGGACGGATAAAGACAGACAGTCAAGCATACAGAGATAGGTGGGTAGATAGATGGATGGGTGGGTAGATGGATGGACGGATAAAGATAGGCATCAAGATGGATGGATGGATGGATAAAGACAGTCAAGCATACAGAGATAGAAAGATGCATAGATGGACGGATAAAGATAGACAGGCATACAGAGATAGATGGATGGATGGATAGATGGACGGACAGACAGACCGACGGATAAAGACAGACAGTCAAGCATACAGAGATAGATAGATGGGTAGATGGATGGATAAAGATAGGCATAAAGAGATGGATGGACGGACGGAGAAAGACAGACAGTCAAGCGTACAGAGATAGATGG